>OOFG01049136.1:0-12844 GCA_900323295.1 Molva molva
ACTAACACGCCCTCTATGTTGGAGGCAGAGCTCGAGGCTGATGGGGGATCATCGTCAATTTGCCTGTGGGAAGTCACTGAAGTAGTCAAACAACTCCACAGTGGCAAAGCCCCAGGGATTGATGAGATCCGGCCAGAAATGCTGAAAGCTTTGGGTGTGAAGGGGCTGTCTTGGTTGACACGCCTCTGTGACATTGCGTGGGAGTCTGGAACAGTGCCAAAGGAGTGGCAGACCGGGGTGGTGGTTCCCCTGTTCAAGGGGGACAAGAGAGTGTGTGCCAATTACAGGGGTATCACACTACTCAGCCTCCCTGGTAAAGTCTACTCCAAGGTGCTGGAAAGGAGGGTTCGGCCGATAGTCGAACTTCAGATTGAAGAGGAACAATGCGGATTCCGTCCCGGACGTGGAACCACGGACCAGCTCTTTACTCTCGCAAGGATCCTGGAGGGGGCCTGGGAGTATGCCCATCCGGTCTACATGTGTTTTGTGGATTTGGAGAAGGTGTATGACCGGGTCCCCCGGGAGATACTGTGGGAGGTGCTGCGGGAGTATGGGGTGAGGGGTTCACTTTTCAGGGCCATCCAATCTCTGTACACCCAAAGCGAGAGCTGTGTCCGTGTTCTCGGCAGTAAGTCAGATTCGTTTCCGGTGGGTGTTGGCCTCCGCCAGGGCTGCGCTTTGTCACAATCCTGTTTGTGATATTCATGGTGGGGGGGGGGGTTGCAGTTCGGTGGTCGAGGGATCTCATCACTGCTTTTTGCAGATGATGTGGTCCTGATGGCATCATCGGCCTGTGACCTTCAGCACGCACAGGATCGGTTCGCAGCCGAGTGTGAAGTGGCTGGGATGAGGATCAGCACCTCTAAATCTGAGGCCATGACTCTCAGCAGGAAACCGGTGGATTGCCTACTGCGGGTAGGAAATGAGTCCTTACCCCAAGTGAAGGAGTTCAGGTACCTCGGGGTCTCCTTGGCAGGAGAATCGGAGCAGCGGGGGCGGTGGCCCGGTCCCCTCACTTTACCGCACCGTTGTGATGAAAAGAGAGCTGAGCCGGAAGGCAAAGCTCTCGATCTACTGGTCAATCTTCGTCCAGTCCAGTGGGGAGGAGGCCTCGGGGAAGACCCAGGACTAGGTGGAGAGATTATATCTCCTCACTGGCCTGGGAACGCCTCGGGATCCCCCCGTCAGAGCTGGTCAATGTGGCCCGGGAAAGGGAAGTCTGGGGTCCCCTGCTAGAGCTGCTGCCCCCACGACCTGACCCCGGATAAGTGGCCGACGATGAGATGAGATGAGATGTTTACATGGTTAGTATGGGGATGTGGGGTCGATGAAGATCACATTTTAACCACGCCAATAACTTGGAGTGTGTGTGTGGAATAGAGGCAGAATATGCATGCACATCATTAATATGAAAGGATAATTTAAAAACTGTTTACCAGAACGGATGTTGGTTTATTTAAATGAACAGAATGTGTCCACCCATGCTCCTACTGCCATAGGGTTGGTCACGTAATAGCAGAGTGCTTTGCTTTGAAACATAGGAATCAGTCAGCTTAGAACCCTGCACAACCAAGAGGTGTCAGTTTGATTAAGACAGTTAAAGGTCAAGGTATTGTGTGTTCCTGACCCTTGTTATAAACCCTTTAATTTCAAGGGTTTAGTTTCAGTGACCCAAAGGACCAGAGACCCGTAGAGATCTTGCGGGATACGGGTGGAAAGCGCTGTAGCCCTGCTTAGCCATCTGATTTGAGTGTGGAGAAGGAGATCCCAATACTCAGCAGAACATTCCTCCAGGAACAGCTCCAAGCTCCTGTGTTGTTTGGCCTTTGCTTGAATTGAGTTGATTATATTAACAACAGGTGTCATGACATGATCAAATCCCACAATCTGGTGCGCCCCGGTAGCTCACCGTGTAGGCTCAGTCCTTACCGCAGCGACCCGGGTTCGATTCCTGCCCGTGGTCCTTTGCTGCATGTCTTCCCCATACCTTCCTGTCTATCTAACTCTATCATAAAGCATTAAAAATTCAAAAATAAAATCTCAAAATCCCATAATCTTTGCACATATAGCCCATATATATGTTGATGAATGATACAATGATAGATAAATCCTGAGTGACGCCCTGACATAGCCGGTGCTCCGCAAGTTGTTACAGACACCAGCTTTTCAACAGGGATCTGTTTTTTCACAAAGTAGTCCTTCACGGCATTGTAAATATCCACTCTTCTGGTTGTAGTTTTCAGTGGAAGTAAGGTCAAAAACTCTTATTTTGTGGAAAAGTCATCAAACACCATCCGAACGAAGACAGCCAGCTGGGCCGTATCGCTGGAGTCAACCGACTCAATACACTGGATCAAAAAACATTTGCACCTGTCCATGTCCCGTTCCAGCTGCTCCGCTGCATCCGCAGACAGCGCAGACACTCTCCTTGCCACAGTATTAGCACCAAGTTGTACATTGGCAATAGCAGACATCATTTCTGTCTTACTTTTATGGACCTTGAATAACATTTCAGCCACCGCAGTCATCGCCTCTTTTACAATCCCGCCATTGGTGAAGGGCTTTTGTGCTTCGTTAGGATGTGCGCCACTTTAAACCTTAAGCCTTCTTTGTTGGTTTGGTAAACAGAGACTGTTATATATTAAGTGTTGTTTTCAGATCCTTTACCGTCTCTGTTGGTAGACTGCTACCAGCCGGGAAGACCCTTGAAAAGTTGCTGTGGACTTTGGTGAAGTGCGCTCTAAAAAAGGGCACTCGACGTTACATATTTTACCGACTGACACGCTCTCACCGCAAATGAGACACAACAATGTCATTCACATTTGTAAAAACAACTCTGTGGCCCAATCCCTTATGAAAATAGGATATTTTTTGCCTTTTATTGGCCCGGCTATTATCTGCAGTTATTGACAAATCTGGTGTGTGCTTGCTAGCTTGCTAACATCGCCAAACATGACAGCAGTGTTACTCGTTTAATTGACAGCTGTCTGGCAAATAATCATTTAGTGTCAGAAGGGGGCGGTATGTCTGTGAATTTGATTGGATAGAAATGTACAGATGGGTTAAGAGAACTGTAAATGCGTGCCATCTAACAGAGCCTCATCCATGAACGCTGTCGCTCAGACCCGGGGTGCCCTATCAGTTGCTTACCACATGGTGGCTCCGTTTTACTCACGTAATTTAGTTAATAGTGTTACGCTGAGTTCGTTTATGGTCAGAGGTGGGAAGTCGGAAGTTGGAAATGCGTCATCTCCGACCTACGTGCGTTCGAGCTACCAAGTCGGAAAAACATGGATGCTCTCGCTAAACTACACGCTAAACTACAAGAGCACAAATGTACTTTTAAAACAGCTAATCACAACATTAACGTTTAATTGTATGGGTTTAACCATACAAAAACCCATACAATTAAACGTTAATGTTGCTATGCTGATTGTTCTGAAAGCATACTATGTGGAAAATCAAAAATGTATTTTAAATGCATACAATCTTGAACATTTTATATTTTTCTCCCCGCATACGATGTGGTGAATGTGTTGAAATGACGTCAAATGACATTGAGGCCTGAGCTGGGGGTTGAGAAATCGTACCCGAGTTTGCGACTAGGAATTCCGAGTCGACGCGCCGTTTTATTTGATTTTTCCTAGTAGGAAGTGGGAATTTCTGACCTCCGAGGATAATCGAACGCAGCATTAGTCAGTGCTCTTTACTTTATTTCATAGCTTTTTCGTAGCTATGCAAACATGAACAACGAGATACTCGTTGCAGTATGACTACTTTAAACGTAAAGCATAGAAACATATTTGTTTGTTATTTTTACTTGAACAAAAACTACATTATTCGGTCAACAGGAACAGAACCGTCAAAAATAAAGGGAACATAAGCGATCATGTGATAAAGTTGGTCATGTGACTGAAGTAGTTCTCGTAAAACCACGAACACAGACCTACACGTTTCGCCAAGTGAGACAAAGAAGAGCTTTATAGGTAAGTGAAGTCTTGTTTTGTATATAATGTCTCACGACTGCTGCATGCCGACTACGTTAGATCCAAGCGTTTTGAAATCAAATGTAGCTTCTACATTGATAAATGAATGAACGTGTTTGTATTTGACATCCAGTGCTTAGAATGCTACGAGAAACGCTAGGTTTTCTTCTACTGTGGGCCGTCCTGGAGTCATGTCATTCTCGGGGTTGCTCCGGGTTTTTCTGCCGAAAATACCTACGTATCAGCAATAGCCATGAAGGAGCAGACCCTGGCAAACCTCTCTTTCTCACCCCTTATTTGGAAAAGGGTGCTATCGATGAAGGTACATAATTTACATATTGTCAAGTGCTATCATAATCCAACTTCAAGAAGGCGATGTAAATGTAGAAATAACCATGCAACGTGATAGCTTCTCTTCTGTCAATCAGACAGAGCTCGGGCAGTTTCAAAAGTCAGCCATGGTGACATACAACCCACTGTATGTTTTTATGTGCATCAGCTGATAAGTAATTTCTCCAGCCAGGAAACTGAGTCTGGTAGGACCCTTACCCGGTGCCAACGTGAAGAGCTATGCTGGGTACCTCACCGTCAACAAGAAGTACAACAGCAACCTCTACTTTTGGTTCTTTCCTGCCCAGGTCACTTGAAAATATTCCAAGCTCCAAATATACTGTGTACTGGGTCACATAGTAGTCTCGTTGAAAACAGTGAGGGTGAATGCAAACTTTGTGTCTGAAATCAAATGTTGCACAAAAGGCCTTTTCTCGAGTTAAAACGTTTCACCCTGAAAAATCAAAGTAACATGCCGGCTGAGATAAGACGTGGATCGTGCGCATTTCTTCAAAAACCTGCTCTGAACCTGGAGAGTAGGGAAAAAAGAATGTTTGCATTCCACCTTACTGTTTTCAATTCAGTATCAACTTGCATCCTTACATTTCCCCCTTTTTGCTAAAATGTATATACTGTATTTTTCATCCTGTGATAAGAAATGTTTGTTTACCATGTTTTCTTTGCGGAATGTTATGCTTGGTATGAAAGTTTGCTAACGTGTTGCAAATTGGATAC
Organism: Molva molva; assembly: GCA_900323295.1. Taxonomy (NCBI): domain Eukaryota; kingdom Metazoa; phylum Chordata; class Actinopteri; order Gadiformes; family Lotidae; genus Molva; species Molva molva. The sequence continues at coordinate 5,052 of OOFG01049136.1, forward strand.
TTTTGGTCACGGTTAAAGTTAGTATTCACTATGATGACCTAACCGTTTTTTTTTAAAACTTATTTCATCATTCACTATAGATTGTATGTGAATGAGCATTGCTTTATCAAGGATGAATATGGCAGACTTTTTAAGTTAAAGATAATTTATATTGTTTTTTCTTTTAAATGTACCATATGTGGATGACGGATTAGCAATAGTTTTAGTTTCAGGAGTTAGTGTAGTTGGGCAACACATTTGTAAAATGTGATGGTCAGGTGTATTGCTGTGCCTTGTATATTTTCTGTATGGAAATTATTCCATGCTTTCTTTGCAGATTGGCTTGACAATTTTATCCCAAATTCACTTTCTTCAGTGTTTTCAAAAAAGTCTCAAAATCAAATCAAACCTCAAAACGTCCTCATCTTTTTGAAAATATAGGCATCATCAATTCACTTATTCTAATTTAGTTGTCATTATTTAGTGATTTGATCATTTCTGATAATTATAAAAAATAATTATTACACGATCATTGACACATTCAATCTTATGTGAAAGCGAAGGTAAAGAATGTACTCTCCAATTGTTCTTGCTTTATTGCCTGTTGTCCCAGTGCTTTGTCAGCCTGTGAGACCATCCCCATCTCGCAAGTTCAAATTCTGGTTTTCTCTGGAGATTGATATTCATTGTGAAACGCAAACGTGAGTATCTGGATGGTCTCACGAGGCTGCTGCTCTGTAGTTTATAGAGTTAAATGCTGCAAATGCTGCAAAGTCTTTGGGTTCATTGGGCTTTCCCACTCTGCCAAGTCACCACCAGGTGGGAGTGGATCCTAATTCTGATCCCTCTCCCAGGAGCGGCCGGAGACGGCCCCCGTGCTGCTGTGGCTGCAGGGGGGCCCCGGGGGCACCTCCATGTTTGGACTCTTCGTAGAACATGGACCATACGTAGTGAACCAGAACATGACTGGTAAGGAGATAGTTTAGTTATTTACTGTTCACACCTGATGTATCGTTTTCTCTTCCTGAAGTGTAATCTGTTCTTTCTTCTCAGTGAGTCTCCGTGATTATCCATGGACATCCAGATACTCAGTTGTTTACATTGATAATCCAGTAAGTGTGATTCACTGGCTTCTAATGGCTTTAATGAAGCCCTTTATTAAATAGGTCTAGCACATGCATAGCCTTTTATTAACCATTTTGTATGGTGTGTATTCAACCTTCTCCTTGGGTATTCAATATGAGGTTATTAATTATGAATTGCTTTTGGATCAGGTTGGAACAGGGTTCAGTTTTACTGATGACGACAAAGGGTTTGCTCAGAACCAAGATGATGTTGGCAGAGATCTGTACAGGTACACTAGCACTAACTCTTCTATTTGGACAGGTAACACTAGCACTAACTGGACAGGTAGCAATAGCGCTTACATTCATGTTTAGACCGGTAACAATAGCAGTAACTATTATGTTTGGACAGGTAACACTAGCGCTATCTCTTTAATATGTTGGGACAGGTAACACTAGCGCTATCTCTTTAATATGTTGGGACAGGTAACACTAGCGCTATCTCTTTAATATGTTGGGACAGGTAACACTAGCGCTATCTCTTTAATATGTTGGGACAGGTAACACTAGCGCTATCTCTTTAATATGTTGGGACAGGTAACACTAGCCTCGAGACCACCCTTATCACGTGACCTCACATTCTATTTCGCTTCACGGATCAGTCTGGACCTCTAGCCGCCCACATTGATTCCTGAAATCACAATGTAATCGGAGCCAATGAAGGGCTACGTCGTCGTTGAAGACGTGAAATACGGGCCGCCGCTGGCTAAAGGGTAATGGTGTCTCCCTAAGCCGTGAGCTGTAACGTTAACATTAGGAGAGTAAACACAGCCATAAGTGCAGTAATTGCATAAATAGACTCAATAACTATTAAACAACAGGAGTATGCACAGCCAAGTGTTTCGGCGCTGATTGGCTGAAGTAGTTTGTCTGTCAAGGCAAGTACCCCCGCCCGATGTGGGTGGCTGGAGGTCCAGACTCATCTGTGTAACAAAACAGAATGTGAGGTCACATGATCAGGGTGGTCTCCAGGCTAAGGTAACGATAACACTAACTATTTCTTAAGTTTGGACAGGTAACATTAGCACTAACTAGTTCTTAAGTTTGGACAGGTAACATTAGCACTAACTAGTTCTTAAGTTTGGACGGGTAACATTAGCACTAACTAGTTCTTATGTTTGAACGGGTAACATTAGCACTAACTAGTTCCTATGTTTTGGGCGGGTAACATTAGCACTAACAAGTTCTTAAGTTTGGACAGGTAACACTAGCACTAACTAGTTATGTTTGGACGGGTCGCACTATCTTTTTCTTTGGTTTGGATTTGGGGATATGCTGCATTCCTGGCTAACCATTGATTCTGTTCTGTTTCTGTCTTTCCTCAAGTGCGTTGACTCAGTTCTTTCAGCTCTTTCCGGAGTACCAGGCCAATGACTTCTATGCAACTGGAGAGGTAAGATTAGTTTAAATATTAAGCCAATATACTGTAATAACGACAACAATTTTTCAAATGTCAATCCACATTTGGACAACTAATCAAACAGTGTTTAGACTGAACAAAACCTCATGCTTTAACCCAACTAAATGTCTTTGCTCTCTCAGTCTTATGCCGGGAAGTATGTTCCAGCCATTAGTTACTACATCCATAAACACAACCCCACTGCCAAGGTTAAGATTAACCTCAAGGGCATGGCCATCGGGGATGGCCTCTGTGATCCAGAGCTGGTACGCTGCTAATAGTTCATTACTTATCATTGACCATATTTAGAAAAGTTCAGCAAAGCCTTTTCTAATCTAAACAATAAAGTGACAAACACTCCTGGTGTGATTTATTGGAGTAATGCTATATCAATACATACGTTCAAAAAGGAAAAGAAAAAAGCAATACAGGCAATTTGCTACATGCTGTACAAGTATGATTGTGTATTTAACAAATAAATCAATAAATGACAGCCCGATGGGCCATATAGCTATAGTTCTAGCTCTTAGATGGACGGGGAGCTCCTCCTCTCTGACAGTCTCTCTCTGTGTCCTCCCAGATGTTGGGTGGATATGCAGAGTTTCTCTACCAGACTGGACTGGTGGACGAGCTCCAGAAGCAGTACGTGGAGGACCAGACCTCCATAGGTACTCAGCTCATCCAGCAGCAGAAGTGGGTGGAAGCGTTCAAGGTAGTACAATATGTCTGGGATCGTTGGTTCATTCTTCTCAGTCAAATTTTTCATTTTGTTGATCCAAAATGATTTCCATGACCACACTAGGTGTTTGACAGCTTGCTGAACGGCGACCTGGATCCCTACCCCTCCTATTTCCAAAATGCAACTGGCTGTACAAACTATTTCAACTACATGTTATGTCAGGTACAGGTGTTCTAATGGTTTCAAAGCCAATATATTTTCTTGTTAGTTTCAGGGGGTTCATCACTCTTGTTTTCATCCCCATTGGCATAATTGCCTTCTATGTAATGATTGTGTTGGTGCTGCAGGAGCCGGAGGACCAGGAATACTTCTCCCAGTTTGTGACGCTGCCAAAGGTGAGGCACTCCATCCACGTGGGGAACCTGAGCTTCCACGATGGCTCTGAGGTGGAGAAGCACCTGCTGCAAGACGTCATGAAGAGCATCAAACCCTGGCTGGGAGAGCTGATGGACAACTACAGGGTGGGGGCTCCTGTTAATTTTTCAGCCATTAGGAAGTCATTAAGCACTGTCGTTTTCAACCTGTAGGTCGGGGGTTGGGACCCATCAGTGGCTCTCGTCAGGGACCAAGCGGGTCGCGGGATAGCCACACGATTAAAATACGAGTACAGATTACTTTTCTTATTAACTTCCTTTTTGTGAGACCTATTTCAGACAACTGCTATATTTGACCTTCTTTCCAAACTGTATTCCCCCACCAGGTGTTGATCTACAACGGTCAGCTGGATGTGATTGTAGCCGCCCCGCTGACCCAACGCTTCCTGCCTACGGTCAACTGGACGGGGGCCGCAGAGTACAAGACGGCCCCTCGTTTCCCCTGGAAGCTCCAGCCCGGGGACCAGGAGGTGGCTGGCTATGTGAGACAGGTGGGAGAGTTTTACCAGGTGAGTGTCAGAGACCATGATTGGAGCTCATGTGACTCTTAATTATAGTTTAAATTGTTTTTGGTTGTTATTTGTGCCAGTTAAAAATCTGCATCTGCCAGTTAAAAACCGTTGCTTCATTTGCCACGCAGGTTATCATTCGTGGGGGAGGACACATTCTGCCTTATGACCAACCAGCGAGGTCCTTTGATATGATTGACAGGTTTTTGTCCACCAAGGGTTGGCGCTGAGGCATGTTGATGCTGGAACAGCTCCACTCCGTACAGCCTAACCTGCTCTGCAGACGATACATACAGTTCATGTACATGTTGAGTGATCTAATTATTGCAAGGCTGTGCAGGCACATTTGTTTTTAAGGCTGATCCTAAATGGTGGAACATTTCCCATTTTAAAGATTATAAATGCTCCACAATGATGCACTGATAATGAAGTGTTCTTTTGTTTGTACATTTCTGGTAATAAAGTTGGCTTTCATTTTTTATTTTGCTTTGAATCTTTTTGAGAAGCATCCCCCTGCACGGTAACCTTAGATATAATCTTACATGTGAGGGAAATGAGAAGCATGCTTTGAATCTTTCTTTATACTTGCTTAAATCACATGCCAGTTAGGATCACTATTGCTTATTTCTAAATAGCTTGTGCTAAAAGTGTGGTCTCCTTTAAGGGCCATACGCTGTCTTTTCCACTGATGGACACCAGAGATCGCTGTGCTCTAGTTCAACAATTTTCTTTGTTTCAGAAGTTATAAAAATTGCCAAAGCACAATGTTGCCTGTAATAATACATTTGTGTTTTGTGGTGAAATTTCCTTTTATTAGTATTTGCTTCTTGGGAATCAGTTTCACAGAGCATCTAGACCAGGACCATCTAGCCTGGGTTTATTAAGTTTTGGGTGGATGGGTTTTATACTTAACACTCAAATTGAATTTGTTTCATGTTCAACAAAAGTGATGACTACAGTAAGAAAGTGACATATTACAGGTTTAAAAATTGATTATGTGTAAATTGAAATTACGCTGTTAGTAATGGTTTTACATATTGGCAAACACTGCAAAAACATCCATGTATCCTGGAGCAACAACTGTGTACTCTCGTTAACTACCAAGATGTGAAGTCATTTCAATATTGAATGAACATTAAGATCCATTTAGACATCTTTCTCTTTTGTTTTAAAAACAAATCATGGTTTAGAGAACTGCATTTAGACACAGTGTAGTTGCTCTATTTAAATGATAGCGCAGGTATGGTTTGCGCTGCTATCAAGCAGTTTCTATTGAAGGAGATGAAGATGTCCGCTGTTCCAGAACAAGTGCTTTATTTCCATATCATAATGTAGCTGCTAAGACACTTAACATCTGTACAATTAAAAAAACAAGAGGAAATGTCATTTAAGACATTAGAAATGTACTGTACAAAGTTATACAGGCAAGAATGGATTTATAAATCATCACACAATGTATTTAGGCGCTGAAATGAGCTTCTCAACGTATATAACAAGTGCTATGCAAACATTATTTACAAAACATGTAGCACACATTTTCTCCATTCTCGTAAAAAAGAAAGGTGGTTGCCTTACATGTACAAGATAACATAAATGAATCACATTCTATACAATATTTATAGGTTTTAGATTAAAAAAATGATACATTTATGACAATGTGTAGGAATTGATCTTACACGACACGTTATAACATTCACGCTTACACTCTTCACACTTAATGCTGCTCCTCCCCATATTCTTTCATCATTTACGCACAAACCTTGGTCCACAGCTATGAATGAAACTAGATGAAAAACTAATAGGCAGAATTTCAAAATAGCAATGGTCTTCCAATGATTCCAGTTTTTAGGTATCTCAAAGTTCATTGCCACAATTTCCCATGCAAGAGTTTAGTTTGGAATGCTATAAGGATCTAAGATAAACTTAAACACAAACTTATGATAAGGCAAGCTTTTGTTTTAGTATATAATAATAAGGTTGCTACAAAAAAGCCCTTTTTTACATTTTAAAGAATATGTTTGAATTCACCGGTTAATATACATACTGTACTACAGTCCAGTTCACATATAAGCTTTCCTTTATACTGGACGAAAGAGAGGGGCGGGGGGTGGAGTTCATCAGGCGAGCGGGAGCCCGTCTTGACTGATAGATGCTGAGTTCAAAGTTGAAGGGCAGGCTCATCTAACTCTGAAGTGAAAGGCTCCCAGGATGTAACACTGCCTCCACGTTACATGAAATCCTTGTACGTAGCGTACATGGCACACACATCTCATGGGTGTGTGAAATCCTGGCTGGGGATGGGGGGAGGAGGAGATCACATACAAACTACTCAGACCTTATGGCTATTCTAACCTCTGGCTTGGCAGAAGACAAAGTGCATAGACAGCTCTGTGATCTCTGGGAAGGCGGGAAGAGCATTTTGCACCCCTAAGCTCTTGCTGGAAAACACCTGGTGCCCAACAGGCTGGTTGCAAATGACGTCCATCGTCAGCTCATGGCCCAAGGCAAGGGAATATTAGAACTACATTACTATAACCAAAATGATGATATGACGAGATAGAAAGGGAGAACAATATAAAGAAGGAATTCAATGTGAAGTGGGTGTTGTCTACTTTTCTCTCCTAACTTTACTTCAAATGCAGTGAACATCCCTGACAAGGTCAACAATAGCTACAAATTGTTGATCACAAGACATTGTGAAAATAAATATCTAATGAGTTTGAAAATATGTGATAATTGAGGTAATCTTAAAAGAAAAAATATATTTTCTTGCCTTTAGTAAGCAAACAAATAATTTCTAAAAAAGATTTTAGGCACCTTGTGACATTTTGGAAAGCATAGCTAGGAAGCGCACCTCTTCAAAGACAGTAAAACACGGGCAGTTATGAAATGAACAGCATAGCTCATCTAATCACACATCTAATCACACTCACACTCTGTATACAATGAACTCTTGCAGGCATTCATTAATTTCTTCTTCCATCCCCACCAAAGCCTATTATGTGGACGACAAGAGAGTACAAGCACAAGCACACTGGAAGCTTACACACTGGAACTTTAAAATGCATTTTCTTTTTATCTGCCATTGAAGGCAAATTAATGTGATCCTTCAATGCGGGAAACAGGATTTGTCCATTAAAGCTTGGTCCTAGGGAGTGGGGGGGGGCTGTCCCAACTCCTGAGCTGCCCAACTGGTATCACAGTGTAGTATTATGTTCTAGCTGACACAGCAGTGGGTCCTCTCAGCCCTGATTGGTTAGACCACGCTAGTCTTAAGGGGCACACACACATGCACACACTCGCACGCACACACCTACACACATAAGCACTCAAACACTCACACATACTCACTATCATCACATACATTATACTGGGACGTATTGCTCTGCTCTTGTGACAATATACTGTTTTTCATAGCATGCTGTGTTTTCCATAACACTGTCTCAACACCACCATGGGTTTAACAGTCAAATATATAGATATGGATATATATATATATATGTTTCTAGAAAAGGGGAGAATCGTAATACAGGCTTGCATAAACCTAGTCTTAGAAACATTATGGCAACAGTTTGAGTCGATTTTCTTTCTCCTAAAAAGGCAGGAACATCGCGTGCGCGATCACACTCTGAGCACGCTATCGGAGACGCGTCAAACACAATCTATATA
>OOFG01049147.1:0-11308 GCA_900323295.1 Molva molva
GAAAAGTGAACAGACTTGAGTGCCTCACACAAAGGAGAGGGGGTGTGGCCTGTTAGCGCTGCTGATGAACACACACACAGACATTCGCACACACTCAGGCACACACACACATACACACACACACATGTACACAAACACGCACACAAACACTGACACACACGTACACACACACACATTCGCACACACTCAGGGACACACACACATGCACACACACACATGTACACAAACACGCACACACACACATGCACGCACACGCACACACGCACACACACACACACACACACACACACACACACACACACACACACACACACACACACACACACACACACACACACACAATATACTTGTAATCCAGCGCCGTATTGTGGTTTTATTGCATCGCGCTAATCTCAACAATGCACGTCATGTAATATTGTGAGAAGGTAAAGAAAAAACACAGCATAGAGAAGCCATCACGCTTCAGTGAAATGGATGACGCACATCTCAAACTCTCGAAAATGGTAATGCATATTCATTTTGGAGTGGTGGCAAACGAGAACGGTTTGACATCTCCTGTATCAGGAAAGGCTGCAGGAAAGGCTCTTATCCTTAAATGGCATTTATTTTCAAGTATCCATCAGCCATTAATCGTTCATGTGCTCACTTGGCAAATGGATTTAATCAGTCCAAAAATGTACTTTGTTCTAGTGTATTGCAATACACACACAATGTCTGCTTACATGTAAGCCGACATTTACTTAGAATATAGGCCTACTTGAACAATATGCGGTAATATATATAGTAAATAATGTTTATTTTCCTTCTCTGCCACTTCTTATTTAAATAGGTAATTTCACTAGGAAATCTGTGAGTCTGTCATTCTTTAGTTTAATTTGTCCGGACCATTTTCTTCCATCACCTCTAACTTGTGATTTCCCCCCTCCTTGGGTTGGGTTGGTGCTCCAGAACCAACGAAACATATTCTTTCCTTCCAAGGGCTGGCAGAGTTGGCGCACCGCGAGTATCAGTCAGGGGACTTTGAGGCGGCAGAGCGCCACTGCATGCAACTCTGGAGGCAGGAGCCCGACAACACAGGCGTGCTGTTGCTCCTGTCCTCCATCCACTTCCAATGCCGTAGACTGGACAGGTGAGGTGGCGGGGGCGGGAGATGCATCGGTTCAACCTACACATAGCCAAGGGAGGCAGGAGCAGTGCTGGCTCTTAGCCCACTGTGACTTTGACTACATGGCAGCTTGGTCCTTTGGAGTGTCACACGCAGCTGCTGAGCTGGCTTCTCAAGTCTTCTGTCTATATTGGTCAAGTGTTTCTTCCCTGTTTTCACTTTCCTAAACGATCTTCACAGTCACATTCTTTACAGGTTTCAGCTTACACTTGGTGCTTTCAATTTATTCTTATACATGGGTTTGTAATGATGTCATGAACGATTCAAGAGTGCTGTTTTTTTGTTTGGTCAAGTCGTTTGGGATGACCTGATCAAAGCAGTGTGTATGTCGTTATGTACTGTAGAATTTATTTAAACTATTTTTGTTTCCATATACTGTGTACCCAATGGGTTGAGGACCAACCTACAATCAATTTCCCCACCCCCCCAGGTCTGCTCACTTCAGTACCTTGGCAATCAAGCAGAACCCAATGCTGGCCGAGGCTTACTCAAACCTGGGCAATGTTTACAAGGAGCGTGGACAACTGCAGGAAGCCATAGAGCACTATCGCCACGCCCTGAGATTGAAGCCGGACTTCATCGATGGATACATTAACCTGGCGGCGGCGCTGGTGGCCGCGGGGGACATGGAGGGAGCAGTGCAGGCTTACGTGTCAGCCTTGCAGTATAACCCGGTAAGGGCTGCACACACACTGTGTGTCTGTCTTCCTGTATGTGATTGATACTATAGTATAATCAGCGGTGCTGTTTTTAAATATTTTTGTTTCCTCCTGCAGGATCTTTATTGTGTCCGTAGTGACTTGGGCAACCTGCTCAAAGCCCTCGGGCGATTGGAAGAGGCCAAGGTATGTCGTCCGGGGTGACACTTGCAAAGCCGTTTTGTATTATTTCATTTTTAGTATTTTATTTTTGGCACTATGCTAAGGCAATATCGATTTTATTTTTATTTTTATTGCAGCCTCATTTTTTCCCCATTTCTAAGTCCCATGCCAAGCCCCCTCCATGATCTCACCCAGGCTTAGCTACGGCCTCCCAGCACCACCACAAATACCTCAAACTGTAGCATTCTCCTTACATTACAGGTTCAACTTCCCACACATAGTTGACAGGAACATTCAGGAGCCTTACAGGATTGAGATAAATATTTTTTTTATCTAGTTCACTCAACACAACCTACATTTTTCTTTCTATATTTAGTATAACTAATTGGCACATTGCCTATCTCTCCACCTCCACCACCGGCTGCCTTAGTCTCAAAATCCCTTTGTTGTCCCCTGACCTTTTTTACCGGGTCCGTCCCACCCCTTTTAGGAAGAAAGGCTCGAATTTCAAATTCAATGAGTGTTTTAACTGTCATGTCGTTTTGAATCGTCGTTCTCTATGCTGAGTAAAGCAGACCGTGGAGGAAAATCGCTGGCTCGGTCTTTGAGGAATAAATGAACTGAAGTTAGTTCATCAATGCAATCCAACAGATAAGATGGTCTCTAACCATAAAGATGTACTCCATTATCGTCCATGTTAGCCCAAATAGAAGAAAACTCACGCTGGCTGTCTCGGCACAAAACGTACTCTTTGCTTTATCTTTTTTGTTTGTCTAGTACTTTTTCTTTTACCATACCAAGTATTCACAAGGCCAACAATCCTTAGTCTGGGTCAAGCACCAAGATGTGGAGTCGTCTCTCTGGTTGAAGGCCATCTTATCTGGTGCTAGAGGGGGGTTCAGGAGTAGGGAGAAGCTCCAGGGAGTCTCAAGCTCCCCCTGCTCTGTCGCCCCGCCCCCCCGCGCGCACGCTAAGGTCCGGTGGAGTGTGCGCGCTCATGAGCTGTCTTCCTGACCCTCAGTGATGCCCCGTCATGGCTCATCCAAGGCCCTCCCGCTGCACTCACTATAGCCCCAATCAAGGGTGGGTTGTAATCACCACAGGCCCCTGCTCTGTATCTGTAACCAACCACCCCGGGGCGGTGGGTAGTAATGTTTGGGTGGGTTAAAGCCAGTGCGTTTTTAGGGGCAGTTTGTTCCAGAGGCTTGGGAGTGGCCGGCACTGCGCCAGGCAGACAGCTCACTATGTGCATTCCACCACCTGCGTCAGATGCTGCGTTAGAGAGTGGACCATGAAACCGTGCCGAGCAACAGCAATGACCTCTTCATTTCAGAGCTGTGGAGGCATCTAGATACAAATGATTAAACCGCAGGCTTCTTTTCCCCCCCACAACAATCTCATTGGCCAGGAGTCAAGAAAGCAGGACAGGAAAAAATATATTTTTTTTCATTTTGAATATGCAATGATATGATACCCAAGGAAATGTGATCAGTTCATTTCGGGAAGATCAAGCCAGCAACCCTTCCTCCTATTCTAAACTTTGTTAAACTGGTTTAAAACTACAAAACAATTCATAATCCCAAGACATCAAAGCCTTTCTTCCCTCCCTTTTACCCTTTTTGTTCAGGCATTCTTTTGTGTGAAAACCATTCATTGCATGGATGACAATTTTAAGAACATTTTCCGAAGTTCAACTGACTCGTTTTGTTTCCACATGAACACAAAGAATTTATCTTTTTATTTTTTTTATTTTTTTGCAAACTTTATACTAATGATCTTGTGTTCTGATCTTTGTCTCTTTTGGTTTCTTCCACAACTGATATTGTTATTTAGAAGGTTTCAGGTGGGTGACTCTATTCCTGCGTAGGTGCCTGCCGGAAAGGAACACTAGGGCAGCATCAGTCCTCTCCTCTCCAGTCAGCTGCGGCCACCACTCTGACAAAGTCCAAACATATGGTAACGGGTTTGTAACTGCCAGCTAAAGACAAAAGAACAAAAACAAAACCACCTTCTCACTACCATGATCCTCTTGTCTTGTGGCTTCCTTTGAAGAACAAAAAGACAACCAAAAAAACAAAAGTAACAAAATAGAAAGTACAGTACGAATTCCTTTTTTTCGAAATTTGTTCTCAGCTCTCTAGTAAACCTTGATTGACCTGTAAAAAAAGAAAGTAAGAATCCTCTAACACATGTTGGTTATTTTTCCTATTTTGATTTGTTTTTCCTTTATTCGGGGTTGCAGCGTTCTGATGATCATACACGTAACGCGCTGTGAGTCTGCAGTAGCGCACGGGCAGCGCAGCGATTACCTCCCCCAAGCGAACCAAAAGGAACCATGCGCAAGCACGCGAACCCATGCCCCCCTCCCCCCAGCACACTTTCTCGGCCTGTCTGTTGCGGACCTTGCCCAGCCCTCAGCCAGCTTGCACCTCAGCATCCTCCCACCTCAGACAAGATACAATTGGCTTTCCCTTTGTTCACACTTAACAATTAACCAATCATCTTGGCTCTAGCAGCTGTTTGTTGCGCAAAATTGATTTGTTGCCAAGATCACACTTGACTTGTCGCCATGATCACACTTGACTTGTCCAATATCGTGCAAAAGGGGAGACCGCAGAAGCCGTGTTCTCCCTGCCTATCTACTGACCTGAGGTGGGTGCTAAGTGTGTGCCAGCTCGGTGCTGTAGGGATCAGCCAGGGCCTCTGGGCCTGCAGCCGTCTCTACTGGCCAGACAGCAAGCGCAGCGAGCGACAAGAACCCCTGCGGGGTCGCGCAACTAGCAGAATGAGGGAGATGGACGCCACACCTCCGCGCCTGCGTGGATTTGTGCGCATGCATTACAGGGACCTTCATCTGCCCACAGTGTTCTTGATCCAAGGTTGTGAGAAAATTCTTAAAAATAAAAAAATGCATACAAATAATTATAATTCTTATGTTCCTGAGCTTATTACATATTTGTTACCTCTATTCATGACAGAGGACATAACTATAGGATGAGGACCTGTGGGTGGGTTGTGGTTGGATCAGCGCAGCGTAGGAATAAGCAATGCAGCTTAGCGCGGCAGACTAAAGCGCACGCAAGCCCATGCTGCAGACTCGCTTTTTGCTTATTCGGAGAGTGGTGTCTAATTCTGCTTTCTGGCCTTTCTTTTCTTCCTCTTTCTCCCTTTTCCTCTCGTCTCCGACACATCGCTCTCTCTCTCGACCTGTTTCTCTCCTTTCCTGTTTCTCTTTATCTATTGTAAACCCTCTCAAGGCTTGTTACCTGAAAGCTATTGAGACTCAGCCTAACTTCGCTGTGGCTTGGAGCAACCTGGGCTGTGTGTTTAATGCCCAGGGCGAGATCTGGCTGGCCATTCACCACTTTGAAAAGGTCAGCATTCACATTTGTAACGTCCCCATTTTTGTATTCAAATTATTTCATTGATGTATTCTTCTCTATCCATTTGATTTTAATTACCTTGGTCCTGCGTCTCTGTAGGCCGTGACCTTGGATCCCAATTTCCTCGATGCTTACATAAATCTAGGCAACGTTTTAAAAGAGGCACGCATCTTTGACAGGTAAGTGTGACATTCGGAATGTAAAGCTGTAAGACGACATTGTAATTAAAATAACCAGTGACACCCAACCTTGCTACACCCAGTTATATTTAGAAAAATGTCATCAATGTTGCAAACCTTGATCTACGGCCCGGTCTTCATCAGTCCCGCCGTCAGACTATGCCTTCATTAACCCATCGCTCATCTACATATGAAGCTGTTTTTCCCAACCAAGCTATTATGACAAGAATACTGTGGGAAAATGTCTGTTACCACGAACGATCAGAATGAAGGGTATTTATTCAATGTAATTTTCCCTTACACTAATAGTTAAGGATGTTTTGCCATGGCGTTATTCCTTCTGCCTTAATCCTTATTTTTTTAGGATTCCTCTTGATGTCTACGGTTTAGAGTTCTTCTGCTTTGATTCATTCTTTGAACTGTAACTACAAGACTTGTTCATCATTGGTTGTATTTGTCCGTTTTCAGAGCGGTTGCTGGCTACTTGCGGGCCCTGAGTCTAAGCCCCAACCATGCTGTTGTCCACGGAAACCTGGCCTGCGTCTACTATGAGCAGGGCCTTATCGATCTGGCTATCGACACCTACAGGCGGGCCATTGAACTGCAGCCCCACTTCCCTGACGCCTACTGTAACCTAGCCAATGCCTTGAAGGAGAAGGGCAATGTAAGAAATCCAGCAAAATATAGTTTTGGGGTAATTGCCTGTCTGACAAAGACATTCTCCAAATATAGAAAAGATACATTACTCAACATCTCAGACCTTTTAATCCTTCTTGCTTTACTTATACACACCCAGGTTTCGGGGCATCCCTGCCTTTCCTGATTTGAACCTTCTATGTTTTCTCCAGGTATCTGAAGCGGAAGAGTGCTACAACACGGCGTTGCGTCTGTGCCCCACCCACGCTGACTCGCTCAACAACCTGGCCAATATCAAGCGGGAGCAGGGCAACATCGAAGATGCCGTCCAGCTCTACAGAAAAGCCCTTGAGGTGAGGACCGCAAGGACTCCCATGACTTATTTGAGGTAAAACACATTATTCCATGTGTTCACACATTGGCTTTGCTTGTGCCAACAGGTCTTCCCTGAGTTTGCTGCAGCTCACTCCAACCTGGCTAGTGTCCTTCAACAGCAAGGAAAGCTGCAGGAGGCCCTCATGCACTACAAGGAGGCCATCAGGTGAGCGACTCGACCGACCGACAAACAAACAACCAGTAACAAACTGAAAACTGATCTTGTGGCCGTATAAGAGTCGAGCCTTTTTGAGAGATGCCGTTTTTTTCTCCCCTTTTTAGGATCAGCCCCACGTTCGCTGATGCCTACTCCAACATGGGCAACACGCTGAAGGAAATGCAGGACGTCCAAGGAGCGCTGCAGTGCTACACCCGCGCTATTCAGATCAACCCTGCTTTCGCCGATGCGCACAGTAACCTGGCTTCCATTCACAAGGTAGGCGTTATACGTGAAACTAGCTGTTCACTCCTTACGATTACTATTTTACCGTTAGTATGTATAGTAATACACATGGCCATCTCCTTTCTAGGATTCGGGCAACATTCCAGAGGCCATTGCTTCCTACCGCACAGCTTTGAAACTCAAGCCAGACTTCCCCGATGCCTACTGCAACCTGGCCCACTGCCTCCAGGTACTCATCATCTCCGCTTCTTCGCCGTATCTCAGTCTGTTCACTGTGTGCAGCGTATTTCTAATGCGGCCTCCTCCTCCCGCTCCCTTGCCAGATCGTCTGTGACTGGACAGATTACGACGAGCGTATGAAAAAGCTGGTGAGCATCGTGGCCGACCAGCTGGACAAGAACCGCCTGCCCTCAGTGCACCCGCACCACAGCATGCTGTACCCGCTCTCCCACGGCTTCCGCAAGGCCATAGCCGAGCGCCATGGCAACCTTTGTTTGGACAAGGTACACGCCCTGATAAAAGCAAGTACATTTTATATCCTACTCCGTTGGCTTGCAAGGTTACTGGTAATGGCTGGGGCTGTCTGCAGGGTCATGTGCTAGGTAAGAGTAGCGTAGTGCTTTTAAGATTGGTATGCTGTGTGCCGCAGAGTTTTTACTTGGAAAAGATGATGAAGTCTTGAAAGCAGATAGGGAAACGGGTGCGTGCAGGGTTATGGGATGTTGTACGTTGGGACAATTGGGGACTTGGATTTGTGAAGACTTTATTCCACTATTGTTTTGTATTGCCGTAAGAGACAGACATGCCAGTCAGGATACTACTGCTCCCGCTGCTTAGGAACGGCTCTCCTGCTGCAACTGTGGATGCTCACACCAACGTTTCCTTCAACAGATTAATGCTCTTCATAAGCCTGCCTTTGAGCATCCCAAGGACCTGAAGGCCAGTGGAGGTCGTCTGCGTATTGGTTATGTCAGCTCCGACTTTGGCAACCACCCCACATCCCACCTGATGCAGTCCATCCCTGGCATGCATATCTCCGACAAGTTTGAGGTGAAGGCCTTTTCAGAATGAATTCAGGCCTACTTGAGAAACAAAATATGGCCTATTAATGTTGACTTTGCACTGTGATTGATGGGGGTGACTAAAGTTTCGTTATTTAACCTGGATTCTTACCCCCCCCCCATCTCAAGGTGTTCTGCTACGCTCTCAGTCCGGATGACAGCACCAACTTCCGTGTGAAAGTAATAGCTGAAGCCAACCACTTCACAGACCTCTCACAGGTACGCGTCACCCATTTGAATGATCCTACTGGGATTCTTGTCGTCTTGTTCCAGACTGTGGGTTTAGCCATCTTATGCTCATTGGTTTTTCCCTCAAACAGATCCCCTGCAATGGTAAGGCAGCTGACCGAATCCACCAAGACGGAATCCACATCCTGGTCAACATGAACGGATACACAAAGGGAGCACGCAACGAGCTGTTCGCCCTTCGTCCCGCTCCAATCCAGGTCGGTTGGAGTCCTCGCTTTTCTGACTGGCTGTACTACTGTTGATTCAGTCATATGTATAAAACCAAGGAACACAATTAACCCACCGCTGGTGTATTGTTATGGTACATAGCTGTGGATGTTGGTTTTTGAAATGCTCCCATTTTCCCCCATCAGACCATGTGGCTGGGGTACCCAGGAACCAGTGGGGCTCCCTTCATGGATTACATCATCACAGACAAGGAGACTTCCCCTGTGGAAGTAGCCGAGCAGTACTCGGAGAAGCTCGCCTACATGCCCCACACTTTCTTCATTGGAGACCATGCCAACATGTTCCCTCACCTTAAGGTTCATTGCCCTAACTGTTTTGTTTACATTTAAATTATCGTCTTAAAAGCGACAAAGGCAAGGCAGTATTAAACATTTTTTAACATGGTTTCAATGCTTTTTTCTGGTCCAACAGAAAAAGGCAGTGATTGACTTCAAGTCTAATGGACACATCTTTGACAATCGCATTGTGCTCAATGGTATTGATCTGAAGGCCTTCTTGGACAGTCTGCCAGACGTAAAGGTAGTGAAGGTGAGTGCAGTTCAATGAGCCAAATACTTACCATACTTACTTAAATCATACCACTCAAAATTAACTGTAAGACACGCATATGATAATTTAAATAACTTATTTTCTTATTATTCTTAATAATAATTTCTTTTTGTGTTCTACCCAATTCACTTTTGCCAGATGAAGTGTGATATCAACCAGGAGGCTGTTCCTGACTCCAACGGAGCTCTGTCCATGCCAGTTATCCCCATGAACACAGCAGCTGAGGCCATCATCAACATGATCAACCAGGGCCAGATCCAGGTCACCATCAATGGCTATACTGTCAGCAATGGCCTGGCCACCACACAGGTAAGCAAAACCTGCAGAGAAATGCAATGCATTGGCTTTCCATGTAGGGGCCCAATCAGGGTTAGACTTTTTATTTTTATTTTTACCCAATTGACTTTACTTCAATTTTATCAAACTAATAAAAAAAATGGCTCTAAAACTGCCAGAAATCCATCCACATGGCCAAGAGCAGCCCTTAAATGTACTATGCTGCTTTTCCAGATATTTTCAGCCAACCGCCTTGTAAAGTCTGGAACTTTGGCCAATCAGGTATGAGGTGTTGATCAGAAATAACCAGAAATCTAAATCTGGTGTGATAATTGGTGGTGTGGTTTGGTGGTTACTGGATAGATACTTTTTTGGTCAAAATAGGAGGGCACTCACAAAGCAACTGTACCTGAAAATGCTAAGGGTGTAACGGTCCCGTCAAAACCATACAGGATCTCACGCACGGTTCGGTGCGCACACGTGAACGGATCGGGATCGGGGCCAAAAACAAACCAAACTTTGACCTAACCGTTACACCCCTAGAAAATACCAGTTACCCGCAATCCATGGCTGAGAAAGAGTAGTATGTTTCTAAAGCACCATGTGATGCTTCATGTTTAGATCAACAACAAAGCAGCCACTGGAGAGGAGGTACCTCGCACCATCGTGGTGACCACCCGCTCCCAGTATGGCCTCCCTGAGGACTCCATCGTCTACTGCAACTTCAACCAGCTCTACAAAATCGACCCACCTACCCTGCAGATGTGGGCCAATGTAAGGACTACGACGTGTTTGTCCAACTCCCAATAGGATGGGCATGGTTCAGCCTGGATATTGTTGCCCTTAATTCATTCTTACAAAATTGTTTTTCTATCCTTTTTTATTTATTTATTTATTTATTTATTTTAGATCTTGAAGCGGGTGCCGAACAGTGTGCTGTGGCTGCTGCGTTTCCCAGCAGTGGGTGAGCCCAATATCCAGCAGTATGCCCTGAACATGGGCCTGCCCGCCTCCCGCATCATCTTCTCCCCGGTGGCCCCCAAGGAGGAACACGTCAGAAGGGGGCAACTGGCCGACGTGTGCCTGGACACCCCTCTGTGCAACGGTCACACAACAGGCATGGACGTCCTATGGGCTGGGACGCCCATGGTTACCATGCCGGGTAAGAGCACCGGGTTACTCGTTCGAATATCATTGGAACAAATGGACTTCAATTAAAAGCATGAGGAGAACTGACGAGGTATAGAATTTATATATTTCAAATGCTGGAGAGATATTTGGTATAGAGTTAATAGAGAGGGCGCAGAACAGAGCAAGATTTTGAAACAACCAGCAAAAAAGTCTCTTGAATCTTACAGCACATTTTTAAGGACATGGGCTACCTAAGGAACCTTGATGACCAGCTAATGAGTTGTTTTCATGTTCTTGGTTTAGGAGAAACCCTGGCATCGCGTGTCGCTGCCTCCCAGCTCAAGTGTCTCGGCTGTCCCGAGCTCATCGCTCCCAGTCGTCAGGAGTATGAGGATGTCGCAGTGAAACTTGGATCAGACATGGAATAGTAAGAGCTTAGCTTGTTCACATTCTCTTTTTGGTGATGAAACAACCATTTTGGCTTAAAAAACTACCATACGGTTGTTTGATTTATAGACTACTATTTTGATGTGTTTTTGGTTCCGAAAGGGTTGCCAACTAGCAGTTGAAAACGATGCAAATATAATGAGGGGGAAAGCATTTGCATTGGACCTAGCAAGCATTTGCATTCAACTCAATTGTCCCTTGTCCCATGCGTTCCCTGCAGCCTGAAGATGATCCGGGCTCGCGTGTGGAAGCAGCGAATCTGCAGCCCCCTGTTCAACACCAAGCAGTACACCACAGACCTGGAGAAGCTCTACCTGCAGATGTGGGAGCACCATTCGTGTGGGAAAAAGCCGGATCACCTCATCAACTTCCCCCAAATAGAGAGCAGCGAGAGTGCTTGAACTT
>OOFG01049147.1:11363-28091 GCA_900323295.1 Molva molva
CTACCCATCATGGGTTCACTCCATCACCTACCCCTGAATGTTTGTGTTTTCCCCCCCCGACACCTGTTAAAATGACTTTTACTTGTTGAGGAGCCACAAGTGTCAATGTGTGTCATTGCCTCACAGCCGTTCCTGAGCCAGATTGAGACCCTGAGCCTGTAAACTCTTCTGAGACTCTTGTCCTAAAATATAATCACAGAATCGTCCTTGGTGTGTGTGTGTAACAATGGAATGCCGGCACTCCCCACCCTTCCCAGAGCTTGGAATCTATTTGCGGATTTTCATTTATCCTGTTAGTATGTAAGTGGACTTAACTGCTGGCCTAATGGGGCGAACAACCAGCCCCGACATCGTGATGTTGACCTACTTTTAATTGTTTTGGTGGTTGATGGGACAATGTTGCACAATAAAAATTGTAACCTTTGACTAAAGTTTAATCAGCTTTACCAGAAATCCCTAAAAATGTTCATGGTTTACAACTGCTTTTTAATTGTTTTAAGCCACCTTAAATGCAAAGTTGATGTGCAAGTTTTGAGAAAAAAGGTCTTGCCCTTCAACAAATGCCAACTTTTTAAGATTCTTTGTCTTTACTCTTGTATCAGTTGTCCGCATTGATGTCACTCTGCTTGCAAAGACAATTGGACAAAGCTGGGGAAAGGGAGTTTCTTGTTGGTATTCATTGCAATGGGCCGGTATTTCTATATTCACCTGATTTTCTTTCAATTGAAACGGGAACAACCTAGGTAAGTATTTTGAAGTTTTGTTTTGTATGGTATGGTATGCTCTCAGTGAAACTACTTGGCTCTGATTTAAAAAAAATAAATCAATGTTAAAACTGACTAATTGTTTATGTTGCTCTATTACACTTGTTAAGCACGTTAGAATAAATGAAATAAAATCTCGACTCATTTAATACTTAACACTAACTGGCAATTAGTTGAATGTAATATGGCTGCCTTTTATGACTCATTCTATAAGGGTTGAGTAAACACTTTACAAAGCACTGAGCCCATGTCAGTCAGACACTGCGGTAAAGTGAGCAGCCGTTTTTGGATCAGTTGGTCTTTTAGCGTCCGTTCATTTTACTCCGCACGTTTATCAGCGTAATTACGGCAGACGTACAATCAGAATACACTCGTGTGGGGGTATTATGCATAATTAAGAACTATATTACACTTGCCTCTTCCACGCACCTATGGAGGAAAGGTTTTAAAGCAAGGCCAGAAATCAAATGCATGATGTGTTTCATATGTTAATTCAAGAAGCTATGTAACATGTTATGCAAGGTCGGACAGCATCAAAATTAATGTAATGTACAATATGCTGTCACAGCATATCAACTCGACGTCCAAATTAAACTTTTATATTACTTTATACTATGACATCACTATTGAATACATGTAAATTCCCTTGGATCATCAGTATGTAACAATGTCCATGCTATACGCCACCTAGGTGACTTCTATTGGGATCCTCCAGACAAAAGGACGCAGGGTGGTGATGTCGAAATACCGGTTTATTGTAAAGGTTTGTTGAAAATTATACGTGGCCTGGTGTTCCATGTTGCCATCTAGGAGAACTCTCCCTGAGTGTGTGTGGAGATGGTTTAACCTGTGCACACTGATTACTCAATGTGCAACAGGTGTGCAGCCTCACTCAGCCCCAGAGTCCAATCAGACTCGGTCAGTTGAGGCTGCTTAAACCAGCCATCATCCACACACATTCCCACAGAGTATAATCTTGATTTTAAATAGACTAAAGTAAAATGTGTAAATGTGTAATTTAATAAACCATCTACTGTAATTACGTCGATAAAGGCGCAGAGTAAAATGATGCTTGCTACCCATGGAAGTAAATGGATGTATAGGGATATACGTGCAGTTGCTGCTAGATACGGGAGCAGCACCCCGACATTGGGCGTTGCCTGAAAATATCTAAATTAGTTAAAATTATAATTACTTTATTTTCTATATTTACTATAATTTACTATTCAATAATTTTTCTCTCGCCATTGATTACCATACATCGTTTTTTCTAAATTAGGTTTCATGGTGGTCCACCGGAAAAGGAATGGACTTTTCTGCTCTGACAACTTCCGTTTTAACTGAAAATAATTTTTGAATTTGTTATTCGAGTCCATTCGTTGCTCAGTACATTTAATTGATAAATGATTCGTTTCTGATAAACTTATTTCTCAAATAAGCCTGGCCTAGCACAAAGCACCCGAGGTAAATCAAACACTTAAGCTATATATCAAAATTGTAAATGTAAATAGTAAGTCTGCTGTATCCTAACATGGTCTTTACGTCACCATGGGTCCACACGTTATATGAGTAACGTTAACTGTACTTCTCACAAATATAGGTGAATATTGAACTTGTCTTTTTAAATAACACTAGTCATAATTAAACAGAAAGCTTATTCTCTCTTCATAACCAGAATAGCGACAATGACTTCCGAGACACACAACTTGTTCAGAGGAGCGGACTTCAACCGGCGTCACTGTTCAGAGAATGATGCTGAACCGCAGAAGGAGAACCAAAACCCCGTGTTCAGTGGCTACAGACACAGAGCCCAGTCTGAGTCCAGTGATGATGACTTTGACCAGTGTGAGTGATTAAGGCAAGGTAGACTGCTCCTTACTGCTAAGAAGAGCACCCTCATTTGATGTACATAACACGCCATGCCTGTTTTGCCTTTCTATCTGCAGATCTTGTGGAGAGAGCTACGCCGAAAGGAAAAGCCACACTGCAGAAACAATGTACTGCAAAGAAAAATAGGTATGCACGTCATGCATGCCATTTTAAGTTCCTTGTGATTTTTATTCATATTCCCAGATGCATGACGATTAATACATTTTTGTTGTAGCTCAGCTATCGTACAACTGTTTATGAATTGGTTTATGTGTTTTTTCAGTTCACATGCGGTGGTGGTGAGCTCAGACAGCGATAACTGCTTTGAAAACTGTGAGTAGTAAGTGCTGGGTTTTGCTAAATTAGTTATTATTGTGGTGGGAAGTCGTGATTTTAATGTTCCGTTATTGCCTACCAAAGTTCTAGACCGTATGAAAACACCCAAGGCCAAGCCTCAGAAGACACCAGCAGTCAATAGCGAGGACAGGTGAGTAATTAACTGGATAATGTTTCCCAAGCAGTTGATTTGCTGTTCTCTTATACCACTCTGTATGTTTTCTTTTCATTTAGCTTAAAAAACTTCATTGTGGTTGACTTCTCTTCTGACGATGACTTTATCCAGAAGAAACCTTCAAGAGGTAACTATTGTTATACTTGAAGCTGTGGCATACCCAATCTAGTGACACGACTAGGCGTTGAAGCCCATCTCCATTTATTTCTTGTTGTTATTTCAGTGCCAAAGAGCAGTCGGACTCCGGTCTCCCTAGCTTCTCTAAGAACGCCGCTGGCGCAGTGTGACTCTCCGGTCTTCCTCAGTGAAAGCGACGATGACATGGGCATCATTGTTAAAAGCACCTGGAGGACACGTCACAAGAAGCCGCAGGTGCCCACAAAGACTCACAAGCCCTCTGACGTGCTGACTCTTGACGAAGACGAGGGTTCCCCGCTGGTGTTTCAGTCTCCCCTCCCTCTGCCTCCCCCTCGTCTCCCGGCTCTCCAAGTGCCCACGCATCGGCCCGCCACGCAGGTCACCGTACCCCCCGCCCCTCCTACCAGAATCCAGTCGGCACCTCCCAAGTTCGATGACTCAAGCAGCTCTGAGGAAGAGTTTGCCTCCCTGCTGGAGAGGCTGAAAAGGAAGAACGTAGTTAGCGGCAATTCACCCGCAGCAATCCACAACACAGGTAGCACTTAACTTCATCCGAAGGCTCAATCAGGCTGAATTGTGTTCTTGTCGTTTTTTACTCTGTAAAAAATAAAAAGGTATAACTTGTGGTTATATATTTTTGAATTTAGATAACCGGTGGAAGCCCCCTGTGTCTACGGTGAAGGCTCCGAGAGCACCAGTGTCTAAGTCAGTAGAGCACACACCCGTTGATTTCAGGACTCCTGGAAGGGCTACGATACCCAAACCCACCGTCAGTCAGACGGAGCCCAGACAGGCCCCACAAAGCAGGTATATTACCATATGGTTATCTTTAAAATATTTTGTGTTTGTTTTTATATCTTTTTTAATCAAAGCATATCCAAATCTCAGAAAGAATACACAACATGCTTGACAACCCAGTTGATCCGTCTGCAATGATTATTGCTCTTAATATTACATCACATCTTTGACTCCCTCAGAGTGCCAACGTGTAAAACCCCAGGCTGCTTCTTGCAGTCACTCTCAGTCCCCGGATCCAGCTATGGGCGCAATTTCAAACAGACGAAGGAAAGCCTCACCAGCAAGCTCTACCAGCTGTACAACACAAGTGTGTTTGATAGCAAGGTGAACACAATGTGTCCAAATGAGACATGTCAATGTTTGGCTTACCGCATGTTGTTATGTTAGTTTTTCTGAAGCAGCATTGGCCTGTATTATGAGCATGTTACCTTGCAGCTCCCCACTGATATGTCCGTGACCTGGAATAAAAAGATGAGGAAGACTGCTGGCTACTGCATCTCTGGTCAGGAGAGGGGGGGAGGAAATCGCTACACGCGCATCGAGCTCTCAGAGAAAGTCTGTGACTCTGCAGGTAAGCGCATGGACCTGCATGCTTCATCATTCTTTGCATAATGATTTTTTGGTGTTATCATCTACCTAACCTGATGCAACTGGTTATAGCTAAATTAGTTGTATCATTAGTTGCCTGTTATGTCCTTGGCATCTTCTAAACCTGTGTGGACTAGTGCAAACGCTATTCCTATGAGTTTCACTGGGTCTGTATTCAAGGACGTCATCCTCTGATCTTGGACAGTCAATTCAGCCTCCATTTCTTCCCCCACCTAGATCGTCTGAGGGACACACTGGTCCACGAGATGTGTCACGCGGCCACATGGTTGATTAACGGTGTGAGGGACGGCCACGGAAGCTTCTGGAAGCTTTACGCCCGCAAGGCCACACTGGCTCACCCCGAGTTACCCATGGTCACGCGGTGCCACAGCTACGACATCAAGTACAAATTCCAGTACCAGTGCACCCGCTGCAAGAACACGTACGTCCCAACAAGCATATGTACATGTATACACAACCAATGCATACATGGTTTTATAACTTTTTCGCTCAGAAGTGTCCTTAACATTGATTGCCGTTTGCTCATCTACCACAGAATCGGTCGTCACTCCAAGTCTCTGGATACCCAGAGGTTCGTGTGTGCCCTCTGCAGCGGACCCCTGGTGCTGCTCACCCCGTCCAACACACGCGCCCCCGCTCCGTTTGCCATTTTTGTCAAGGAGAACTATGGAAACATACGCCAGGAGCTGGTGGGGAAAACCCATGCAGAAGTGATGAGAAAGCTGAGCGCAGACTTTGCCACTAAAACTAAACTCAGTCAAAGCTGACGAACAACAACTGATCTGGTTTGGGAGGGACTTGCTCTGATTTGCTTGCTAAAAATTTTGGCTGGGTTGTATGCCTGGAAGTCGTGGGTTCGGGACCACTGGCAACCATTCCTGAAATTAATTACCTCATTTTTCTTGATCGATGAGTGGTGAGCTGTGATCGTGTAATGGTTTTCCTACAGTGAAGCTATTTTAAAAGTGAGTTTTTTATATATTGTATGTTTGATTTCAATTGCCATTACTTGAAATACTCAACCTCAAAAGCGAGCCAGGAAATGTGTTTCTAAATAATTATGCTTTTCTATTCAATACTGCTATTCAATACTATTCAAAAATGAAATTGTTCATTTGTGACTTAAGTTTAAATAAAGATACTTTTTTAATGTTATGTTGTATGTGTTGGTCACATTCAAATAGACTACAGACTACCATTCGGTCAAGCCTGTCAGCTTGTGTGTGAGTTGTCATTTTGACACAATTGTGTCCCATTTTAAAAGTGTAGTTTGAAGGAGTTAGTTGTTGCATATATCTATGAGGTTGCAGATTGTAACCAACTGAATATTCTCCCCCTCGCCCCTCCTTTTCCAGCACCATGGGAGAAGCTACGATGGCCTGTACTGGTCTGTAAGGTGCCAGCAGGTACTTCCAAAATGATGCTGTCTGAAACAGCATCGAGTAGCCAAGTGTCTGCTGATGAGGTTCCTTGATAGATTTATGAATTATAATTAGTTATTTGTAAAATGATACATCATCGTTTACGAGTAAGAGTGATTGTGATTGTTAATTGAAAACACGTCTTCTCTCGAGCCATTTGTCTTGTCTGTCAGCCATCTATGACTAATAAAAAAAAAAATCTATTTATTGTCCCAAAGAATATCATAACCCCTTTAAAGTTGACTGATCATTACTATCGTGTGATGTATGTGTAAATGTTTGCATAGCTAAGCTTATACATTAGAGTAGGCCAACACACTGGGATTTACCAACAATTCACATGCAAAGTGTCTTCATAGTGGGGATAAAAGAAAGAATGAAACCTAGAGTCACATGGGCTAAATTATGTACGATTTGTAATATACGATAATAATATACAAACAGGCATGAAAACTGCTTACAGATATTTATTTATACGTACATTTATATATATATATATATATATATCAATTTGTATATCTGCCGCTGCAGTTTCTATACATTTTACAAAACATTCAAGGATACAAAGAGAAATTATACAAAAAAGGAATGGCAAATATCTAATGAGAGCAAGAAGAACATCCTCAATTCAGTGATGAGTTTTGGGAAGAGAGAAACCGTGGCTCGGAGAGAGAGACTTGGATAACTTCCCTGACTTTGTCAGGAGGAGACCCCATCAGAGGCTCAGACACAATTACAAAAAGGTAGCACAACGGCTAGAAGCAGCGCGTCCTATAAGCACAACCGAGAGAGACAGCGAGTATAGATAATCCTGAAACAAAGCGCTCACATTGCAACACACACATTGAGAAAACATCCCACTAAGCAGGTTTAAATATGACATGAACTAGTAAAAACCACAAATCAATAAATAAATAAATAGATCAAACGACTGGTTTAAAGAATGGAAGCCTGGTGTGAGTCCGCTTGAAAGCAGAAATGTCGGGTTACCGATATCAGGCACTGTGAGCATCCACTTCGACATATGAAATGATAAACATATATATACTGTTGCTTATTATATTATAATAAGGCATGATATATTATACGGTATAGGGAGGCATGCCACAAATACGTCTTGCATTGCCTTACGTAGAAATATTTGGCAAATGGTCTTGCCAGAAAATGTGCGATAATTTGGCATTAGACCACAAACTTCCACTGTAATTCAAAATAATAAAACCTCTTTCTACCATAATATACTGTTATATTTGTAAACCTCAATTCACCTTTAAAAAAGATAGCTAAAAGGCTATGGCGTGACATAGAAATGTAGGGGGGGATTTGAGACAGAACTAGATCAAATAACAAAGCCCCTGCTGCTTCCCTCTAGTGTGTCTATCAACAACACTAACCCTGTGTCTGTGTGTGGGTGTCAAGGTTATTATCGTTAACAAAATAACGAGAACTAGGTGTGAAAAAAGATTCCCGTTGACCGAAATAAATAGAAAATCAAAGGCTGTACAAAAAAACGATAACTAAATTAAACTCTATTGTGTATTTACAAAACTAACCAAAATAATTTATAGAGAAAATGTATTTTGTTTTCGTCTTTGTCAATTAGTCTTTGGTGGATGGTTGTTCATCTGTCCTAGGTGAATACATTTTTATGCTATGATGGAGGTTTTTATTACACAATACTTTTTCTGAAATGTTTTAATCTTGCCCCTGACAAATACCCCTTATTACAAAAAAAGACAAAAAAAAATACGAAATAAAACGTCAAATAATGAAAAATCCTAAACTATAATAACCTTGGTGTGTGTGTGTGTCTGTGTGTCTGTGTCTCATACATGACATACACTTCATTCAGTACAGGCTAGTCTTCTTCATGATGCGCAGGAATTCCTGCTGGTTCACTTCCCCGTCTCCATCCCGGTCCGCTTCGTCGATCATCTCCTGCAGGAGAGAAGACAACAGGAAGGACAAGAAACCTCAACAATAATAGGGTCAACAATATTGATTGTTGAGCTGGAGTAGTTCATGACTTTAGCCTTCCTTTAACTCTGGAATCTACATTAGGATCGTAACATCAGGCTTTCATATACAGTATGTGATTGATTCATACTAAGCTTGTCAGAACCTAAACATGTATGTTATGAATGAAACTCTATAGGAAACTTGCTCCAGTTGACGTGGGCAGCCAGGAAAAAAATAGACAACAGTCACAACACTTTAAAAAAATGGAGAGGTCTAGGAGCTTTGCGTCATGAACCGGTGAGATGGCCGTCTCACAGAGCCGTTGTGAATTCAAAGGTCGCTAAACATGGCCATCTATATGAAGCTTAAGACACTACATGACTTTTTGGTGTGAATAAGCCAACCTGGAGCTCTTCATCTGTGAGATTCTCTCCCAGCTCCTTGGCCACTCTCTTGAGATTCCTGAAGGAGATCTTCCCAGTCTCGTCGTCATCGAACAGACGGAACGCTTTCAAAATCTCCTCTTTGGAGTCCTTCTCCGCCTTGGGAGAAGACCAAAGACAAAGAACAAAATAAGAATAATTCCAAATAACAACAAAATGGAAAAGCTGTTTTGTGTGCTTTGTAGTGATTGATTTATGCTCAACAACTTGCAAAGACAAAAGACAACAGAATACTGGACAAATGTTAGTTTGTATGCTCTAAGCCTAAGGCATACAGACTAACATTTGTCCAGTATTCTGTTGTCTCTAAGGCTTAGAGAGACATAGCCTACTACTGTATTACACTACTGTAGGGTTCCAATGAAAAAAAAGGCCAGCATTAGGTCATGAACGACATATCATTGTAGTGTGATTTCTGGATACATGTAGTGGCCCCTCCAATTGGCTCCTACCATTTTCTGTGTCATGACAGAGAGGAAGTCGCTGAAAGAAATCTTCCCCGTGCCTTCCTTATCCACGTCACTTGTCATCTTCTTGATTTCCTCCTTCTTTGGCTCGAACCCTAGTGCTCTCATGGCGACCTGCCCCCCAAAGAATACCATACACATAAAATCAATAAACAAAAAAAAGATAGACCTATAGCCTACAAACGTTAGCATAACAGAGATCAAATGAATACTATGCAATGACACACACACACACACGCACATAACTGTATCATAATACCTTGAGCTCCTTGACATCGATGTGTCCGGAGCCGTCGGTGTCAAAGAGCTCAAACGCCTCCCGGATCTCCTGCTTCAGCTCCTCGGTGAGCTCGGGTTTGGGGCTGGTCTTCTTCCGAGGAGGGGGCACTGGGCCCTGCAGGGACGGTCTCTTTGCACTGGTCGCCTGGTGTTGCATAGTCAAAGGCACGGAAATTTCCGATGAAAGAATCAGTGAGATACGATTTTTTTTTTGTCCATGCTGTTGGTTTAACGTTGCGCTGTATCATTTCCAGGATGCTTAGCGAATATATTTAAGAGTGAAGAAGTAATTGAACATAGGTACATATTTACTCACCATACTGTGGCTGTATGCTGAAAATGGTGACGGTAAGCCGCGGGTACCTGTTTCAACCTATATATTTTTGTAACGGCAGCCTCTCTCTGGTATTATTTAGGGAGGTGATGATTATAAAACGCCTTTACTTTATTGGCCGATCATAACAATACGCCTTAAACAGAATATTCCGACTACTAGACTAATACAATGGCTGACTTATTAAGAAAATATCCGTTGTATTCTGGTAGGACCTATCAATAAGGATTGGGCAGTACAGCATCTTCTTCTACGTGAACCAAATCGATTTTAGGTAAAGTGTATCTTCGTCGCACCGGAGAGCGGATGCATTGTATTTAACAATACGGGAGTCTGGTAGATAGATGTAGGCACGAAAGGTGAAACAAATCGAGCCTACCATAGAGCGACAACGTGATTGGTTAGTAGAGATCACGTGGCGCAGCGTTTGTCAACAATTGTAAGCACACTCACAATTGTTGTGTGCAATTGGATACAATGTATACGAGTGTGCACCACATTATGCGCCATCACCCGACCACTATCGAGCCTGCCCTCACAGTGTCCATCCCGGCCTCCGTTAGCCTTCCAGTCGTTAAAGTCTGTCACACCCATCATAACGAAAGCACAAATTAGGGATTTGTTTCAAGAGTTATTATTTCCGTTCCCTCGGAATTTATTGGGACAATTTTGTCGATGCGATTCATTGTTAAATGGTCTGGTCTATACCACAGAAGGCTCTTTTCACAAATTAAGTCTAAGAAGTGTCATTTAAATTAATCCATAGCATTTATCCTGTCAATCACTTTCTGCAAAAAAAAGAGGGACATAGAGGTGTGCTGTTCTATGAACAACATCCTGAGACCTGTTTTGTTTTGTTTGTTATTTGTTTGGGTCTTGTGGCTTTTCACACACATTGTCATTAGTCATTTTGAAGTCAGTACTTTCAGATTTTGCAATTCATTACAAAAATGCCTTCTTGGTTGCAATGAACAGGATAAGATTCATTATTATCAATGTAATGTACATTTTTGCTGAATTACACATTCATAACTGCAAGTTCACAAATAAATACCAATATTTTGTTGCTTTCAAAAAGTAAGTTGAACTGTATATATCCATTATTCTGAATTCATAAAGTAAAAAAAAAGCATCAGTCAAAATGTATGTATGTGGGCCTACTGCTTTCAAGGTCTTTGTAAGAATTATTCTTATACCCTTTTGCTTTTTGTTATTACTTTTTTATTTATTTCACCAACAGTATATCCTTGTGTATACTGTTTATCGCAATACAATTATTTAAAATAATAAATTTTTTCTAAAGTCTATTCCATGGACTGTATGGTGTGACCCTATGGTGTGACCCTGGTCTGACCCAATGCGTTGCTTTAACAGGTTCACTCTCTCACTACCGTTTGCGTTGTGATTCATGGTTGCCGCTAGCCATTGGTCCATCGAGCTGCCCGTTCCGCCCTTCGACTCGCGTCAGGACCAATTCGCCCAATCACAGCTCAAGCGCCACCCGCTTGGCCATGACCAAATTGTTAGGGTATTCCTGATTCCTCCAGGCTCTTGTACAGCTGACGAGAGACTGGCAATCGAGGCTATCCATTGGTCGAACAAGTGGCGTTCTTTGACGTATATCAACGCTATTGGTTTAGGAGAAAATGTTACCTATGGTGCTGAGCGGGCATAATTTGTAAGCGGATCCAGCATCAACTTCAGGTACCGACTTTAGGTAAGTAGTTCAAACTATTGCGTTATACCGGATGTAGTTTGTTAAAGTGATATCATTATGCACGTAGTTCATGTCTGCCTATCTCTCAAAGGGCAAATGTAAGAACCTTTCTATTGTGCAGGTGTACCTTAAAAGTCCGGATAGTGTACTTCCTCCACTTCTGCTCACTTTGACATCTCATAATGGCCACACGCGTTCGACCGGTATGTTAAACAATATCCCACTCCAATACTACAATTCAAAGTACTTACTTTGAATTGAGCCTACTCCAATTCACGCTGTTAATCGTGTGCCTATGTGTACTTTACAGAGCAGTAAGCGTTGTGCAGTCATAGGGGGCTCCGGGTTCCTTGGCCGACACCTGGTGGAGAAGCTTCTGGAGCGGGGCTACTCCGTGGCTGTATTTGATATCCGCCAGAGTTACGAACTTCCTGGTGTCACCTTCCACCAGGGAGACCTCTGCGATAAACAGGCAGGTTTAATTTCTCCCCCTTTGTGTGATGCTTAGATCATATGTTGTATGTCATATTCACCACTGCATTATACAGAGCTCTAGGGTGGCAGGTGTCATTGGCAGTCAATTAATTAAGGAATGATTATTCACAGTGTATCTATTCCCTACCCCCCCGGCTGTGCCCTGTTGGTCTGCGTCGCAGGCCCTCCTGCCCGCTCTGAAAGACGTGCCCCTGGTATTTCACTGCGCCTCCCCAGCTCCGGCCAGTGACGACCGGGCTCTGTTTCAGCGGGTCAACGTCCAGGGTACCCGTACTGTGATCCAGGCCTGCACTGAGTTGGGAGTCCAGGTGAGACCATATGGCGGCACCACAAAAAGATGTATTTTGTTGCACTGTATCGGAAAAAAAACCTTTCACCTGCGAGTTAAAAAGAATGTATGAGATCAGATCACATAAGATGGTACTTTATTAAGCCCAGAGGTGAAATACAAGTGTTGTTTTTATTAACCATTTATGTACTTCCTATTTTTATTTTCCCAGAAACTGGTTTTGACCAGCAGTGCCAGTGTTGTATATGAGGGCGCAGACATAAAGAATGGGACAGAAGACATTCCGTACGCCAGGAAGCCTATGGACTACTACACAGAGACCAAGATACAGCAGGAGAAGGTAAGAGGCGATCAATGTCAACCATGAATGGTGATTGGCGAAAAAAAACACAATAAATCAATGGTGTGTATTTGTGTTTATGAAACATTTCCATTTCTCTGAGCAGTGGTTATGTTTTTTTTTTGTTGTAGTTGGTCCTAGAGGCATGTGACAAAGAAGGGGGCCTACTCACTGTCGCTATCCGGCCCCATGGCATCTTTGGGCCCCGGGACCCACAGCTGGTGCCCATCCTGGTGGACACAGCTCGCAGGGGGAAGATGAAGTTCATCATTGGGTAAGAAGGGGCGAGGATGGCATGGATGCAGCCATAAACACAATGTTGTTTCTCAGGCCATGTTCCTCTTTTGTTTATTACACTGACTGGTTGTGTTTTTGTCTCTCTCTGTCTCTGTCTCGGCTCTGTCCTCTTCTCTGTCTCTCTCTCTCTCTTCCCCCCTGTCCTCTTCTCTGTCTCTCTCTCTCTGTCCTCTTCTCTGTTTTTCTCTCTCTCTTCCCCCCTGTCCTCTTCTCTGTTTCTCCTTACCTATGTCTCTTTCAACTTCTCTTCCTCCTTCCCATTTTTTCTGTGTCTCTTTTCTTTCTCTTTGTCTCTCTGGTGGTCTGTCTCTCGTTCTCTCTTGGTCTCTCCCTCTCTCTGTCTCAATCACATTATCTGTCTCTGTGTCTGTCTGTCTCCTTCTCACTCTTTGTCACGCTTTATCTCCGTCTCTCTCCCCTAGTGATGGGACCAATCTGGTGGATTTTACCTTTGTGGAGAATGTAGTTCACGGCCACATCCTGGCAGCAGAGCACCTGAGGCCAGAGTCGCCCTTATGTGGGAAGGTGAGCGAGCCCGTCTCAGCACAGCCACACCCCTCTAGCATCGAAACATAAGGGTGTAGGCACATTCTTCCTTTAAGTCGTGAATTGCACCTTCTTTTTATATTTCTCAGTAACAGGCCGATGAATTTGATCTGCGTGTTTATCACAGTGCAGCTATCATATATAAAACATTTTTAGGTGTATGGGCCTAGTTAACACAATTTGAACTATTTTGTCTCCTTATTTTAGCCTTACCACATTACAAACGACGAGCCCGTTCGGTTCTGGGACTTCATGTCCAAGGTGCTGGTAGGGCTGGGCTACTCGGCGCCACGCTACCACCTCCCCTACATGCTTGTGTATGGCTTGGCCATGCTGCTCTGGCTGCTGGCCTTGCTCCTGCGCCCCCTGGTGTCCTTCAAGCCCACCTTCACGCCCATGAGGGTGGCCTTAGCAGGCACCCACCACTACTACAGCTGTGAGGGCGCCAAGCGGGACATGGGCTACAAGCCGCTGGTCAGCCTGACGGAGGCCATTGCCCGAACGGTGGAGAGCTACCCTCACCTCAGACACGGCGCCCCCTAGTGGTTGCTCTCGGGAATCTCGGTTTGGGTTGGGATCTGATGAATGGTGATGTTGTGGACATACCCACATGGGTTAACAATGCTGTAAAAACTGTAAATTCCCAAAAAAGAGTTTAATTGTTGTTTAGTTTGTTCTCTTTTTGTGTCTATATCATGAGTGACCTCATAGCACCGAGCACCACTGTGTCTTGTGGTTGTGTGACCAGCAGATGGCAGCAGTCAGCCCCAGACAGTTTTCTTTTTACCTCAAGTACAATGGAAATGTTAACACAATTGATTGATGCCACTATTGTCTGCCGTTTTAACAATTCACATATTGAATCCATACATTGACTTGTGACAGTGGATTGAAAAATATGGCATGTATAATTTCATTGGGCAGTGCTGTTGTAAACATTATGTAAAAGTAAAATGCTGTCAATCACCTCTGATGATTAAATGGTATGGGTTCCTACGTTCATATGTTCTCAGATCGTCATGGAATTCAATGAGGGGTTGGCCCAATAAAAATGCTACTATCAGACTTACCTTTCCACATTCCATCTCTTAACATAACACAATGCACCTTTTTTATGTGTTTCAATTCCAGTATGCGTAAGATAAACTCTACAACGTAGACTCACATGCCACAGTGGTTTGGCAATGAATGCAGGCTGGTTTGTCATTCTGTCTCTGCGTTTTTGGTGTGGTGTCGCATAACTCGCATTCCCGCTTAAAAAGTTAGCCAGTTGCACCCTAATGAATCACTCTTTCAGTCAGGAATCGCAGAGCAGGGCTGTCCGACTGGTTTCTGGCTGTAGAGAGAGAGGGGAGGGGGGCAGAACTACTTATCTGTCCGGCCCAGCCCGTGCCATTGCTAGAGTGAAACTTGTTGGTAGTTTCCTCTTCACCCGCCTCATCTCCTCCTTACCCCTCTTGCAAATCGAATAAGTGTATTTAACAGACTGGTCAACATGAGGGCGCTTTAATGAAGGTTGTTGACGTGTTGTCATTTGTCCTCATCTAACTGTTATTGGAAGAGGCTTAGTTCAGCTGTGCCCGTGAAAATAGAATAGGTTAGAATGTTAGTTTGCATATACATAGTTGGTATATACATATGGAAATACCAACTGTAACATTGACCTTCTCTATCACACACAGATATACTGGTACAACATTAAGGAGTTCAATGAGTAACACCAATGTGTTCTTATTTTGAAGCTCTGGCAATATTGTTTGTTCTATGTTGATCCCAATAAAGTTTTAAGAATTTGTAATGAGAATCGTCCTCTAAGAATCACCTCATGTGACCCAGTTAGCATGTAGTATATGATGCTCTAAACTGTTATTGTTATGGTAATTGTTATCATGTAATTACATCTGAATTAAACATGGAATCTGACTTGAAATAGTGGTTTAAGTTATTCAATTCATAAAGCCTACAATAAACAAAACAATATAGGTTAAGATATGTCTATGTACAAAAAATCTATACACAGGCTCTAGTTAACCTCCATTAAAATACAGGGAGTGGAATAACCCTTATTTATATTCAGGTTCAGATGTGTGTGTTATGTTGCCGCAGGTGTGTGTTTTTCATTCTCGGTCTCATGACGATGGGTGTATATTTTCATGGGCCCGTTGAGCATCGGGGGATGTGGTCCCATAGGTGTCGCACAGCCCTGCACCCACAACACCCTAACCTTTTGTCTGCTTCTGATTCCATATTATGAGTCACTGGCGTATGCCAGGTATGCTCTATCTGCATCCAGCCTAAGTACAGATGTAGTAAACAAAACAAAAAGAAAATCGTCTCTTAGCAACCACCAATGGGCACATAGGAAAACGCACATAGGACAAACAAGCACGCATAAGACAAACACACCTTCCCAGCACGTCCCCACGCCTACCTTGCTAGACTGACTGGGCTTGTTGGTGCTCACGCCCTTACCTGTTGGCTTAGCCAGGCAGACACCTGTCATACAGAGTACTTTCTCTCTGCGAAGACACACACACACACACAGACGCATTCTGACTTGACACAGGACTTAACCAGCGTTTATACTCAGCTAGTTGGACATTGGCCTCTTCTTCTGAGCACCATTGGGACAACCTGAATACAAGCAGGTAGGTGCCTAGTTCGTGGCTATTCATGACATTAATTCTTAATTTATAGGTCATTCAATTGTAATCCTACCCCCTCATTTATTTTTGGGATCCTATTTGTCACTAGAAACTGAAGTCTAAAGTCCAAGTGTCTGAAAGAGATATCAACATATCTGGACTGTTTGTTAGTGTGTGCTTCCATGGGCTGTGTGTCGAGAGTTAACCAAATCGTAAATATTATTATTATTCTGGTTTGTTCCATCTGAAGTCAGATTAGAAGTAAACCAACCTTTCTTGTTCCTCATTTGAAATACGGGTAATTGTTCTTTTGTCATATTGACTCTAGAACAGAGCTAACTATTCGCCATGTTTGTTCTGGCATTAGCTTCCTCTCACAATAAACCGTAGTGACATTTTGATGAAGTGTTTTATTTCCTTTTTCTTTTACATAAGTAGATCTGCAGCCCAAGGAGTTTCAGCAAATTATATTTGCATTTTTACTTTGGCAGCTTTCCAGCTCTTTTGTCTAAGCCTTGCTTGGTGTATACTTTCAGATTAAGAATTCACTAGAGTTGCAGTTGGTTTTACTATTATTTTGGTTCACAAATTTCCAGGGGAGTTCTGTCCATGTGGGAGTACTCTATGACTGTATAATTCATGAGTTAAGAGGCGTTGGGAAGATAAAACAACACACAAGGAAGGCTCTTGAGTGTGGGTTTGAGCTCTTGAAATGATAAAACGTGTTATGTGTTCCCATTTTTATCAGCTCTCAGATCAGAAAAACATGCACAAGCACGCACACACAAACACACACACACACACACA
>OOFG01049150.1:2275-12476 GCA_900323295.1 Molva molva
CCCAAGCCTGTCCGATCACTCGAAAACCCAAGCCTGTCCGATCGCTCGAAAACCCAAGCCTGTCCGATCGCTCGAAAACCCAAGCCTGTCCGATCGCTCGAAAACCCAAGCCTGTCCGATCGCTCGAAAACCCAAGCCTGTCCGGTTTAATTTGTTGTTAAACTGTTTTGTTCCATACAGTATTGGAATATATTAATGTCTAACTAACAGGTAAAAATATGTTTCTAATCCGTAACTAATGTCGGCTATAGCTTATGGGGACATTTTTATGGAAAAGATAACACGTTCAAATGTTGATTAGAAAGACATTAAAAGAAAACGAAACTGCGACAGAAGATATAATTCCCTCTTCAATCACATCCTTATTTCCAAAAGGTCACAAATGTTGTTCAGTTTCACAACTCGAGCCCATGCAACTTATTTAACGGTAGCTTATACTTTTCATTCATCAGTGATTGGGATTTGTTTAAGGAGTTCTGCAGACATTGATGTTGCATCATTTGGACAAATAAATTGAGCCAAAACGAGAATTTAAGTTTCAAAAAGATAAATACAGGCTGCCTATGCTAGAAATTCAAAATAAGAACGGGATGGATGATGCTCTGCTCTGTCTGCGTACGGTCATATTTCAAAGAGCTCTGCAAGGTTCGAACTGATGCTTGAGCGCGCATTGTGTTATTATATAAGAGGATATATTATTGAAAAAGTTTGCGTAATAGCGAAATAGCGTGGAGTTTGAGTGAGAAATAGCAGGTGTGGCGTGAGAGCGTGTGAAGAGTGTCATTTGCGTGAGTCTCACACTCAATGCGTAAGAGTTGGCAGCTGTGTTAGTCTGAATATTTTGTGTGCTTCACAGAGAGTAACTACTGGGATATCGGATAACTTAAAAAAGTCAGGAAAAAGCATAGATGCAGACCAGTCCAAAAGCACCATTAAAGGTAAACTACTTTAAACTACACACCATAACAAGCCATTTGATGTCTAGATGAATCCATTGTATTTAATCACTATTTGTTGTGTGCGGTAAATACATTTTTGTTGTGTTGTGACTTTCAAATCCATCTGATTCCAGAGTATGAGAAAAATGGACTCCCTAAAAACTTTGTGGATCAGGTGTTTGGTGGTGAACTCACCAGCACCGTCATGTGTCAACAGTGCAAAACGGTACGTAATAGTTTTAACAGTGTTGGGCAAGCTACTTGAAAGTGTGGTGAGCTAAGCTACCAGTTACATTTAATGAAGCTTCACTACACAGAAGCTACCCCCCAGAGAAATGTAGAAAGCGAAGCTACAAAAACGTGGCAAAAGTAGTTTACTACATCAGAAGCTCATGCTTAATGCTTAATGAACTTCATGCTTATTCAATGCTATCTCAGTGATCCATATACCTGTCAGGCAAACAGATACGCGGGTACAAATGTTCAGTTCAATTGTTTATTACACCATTTATTGAACAATAACCTGGGATCTCATCTCACACCACATGCCAGATTGAACCATGCCAGATTGACAGGTGTTTACAGGATTAAAAAGATCAAGCTTACATTTCTATCATAAGTGAAGCAAGTTCACCTGGAAACAAAAGCTGTTCAGTTCCCTCTGCCATCTTTCCATCAACTTTGTATGTCTGGTCTGTGTGTGTGTGTGTGTGTGTGTGTGCGTGCGTGCGTGCGTGTGTGCGTGTGTGTCTATGGTTGTAGCATCAGCTCAATGATTGGTACGTGATGTCACAGTCATACGGAAGTGGCCCTTTTAGCTACCATCGACATTAAACTCCTAACGTCTTCCTATGTTTATCGTCCGTGTTTGGGGGTTCTGATTCTTACATTGATTTCAGACTGCAGCAGAAAGCTCCGCTCTGCTTGAGCCTCAGAAATGGTCGGGAAATGTAGCTTGTGTGGACGCTACCGCGCAACTCGATCAATAAAAGTGCTTAGCTACTGAAAAGCTATTTGGTTTAGAAAACAGCGACGTTACCACCACACTACTGAGAAACATAGTTAAACTAGTCACGTCAATACACACGCAAGACCCTATTAGACAACCGTGACTGAATATTTGTGTCAAAACCTGACCTATTAAAATACAATGACTTCATGTTTAAATGGATGCTATGTTGTGTGTTGTTCTAACAGGTGTCACTAGTAACAGAAATGTTTCTGGATCTTTCGCTCCCCGTTGCTGACGAGGTAACACACCTGGCAGGATTCTGTGGTGTTAGGAATTTAATTTATGAACGTAGCTGTTACCTATTGCCCAGATATATAACATGCAAGCCATGTCACAAGGCTTTCAGTTTCTAAATGATGTTTATACTGACCTTGAATTTATTACTCTGGCCTTACTTTTAATGGAAACTAGATGGCAGTATTTCAGCAAAATATATCAGCCAAATATGTCAGCAAAATGGATGGAGCTTTTCAGTTGTATACAGTTGATTGGCATAATCAATTGTCATTATTGTTTAATTACCTCATTATCATTTCATTTTGATGACATTTATTTATTACACATCTATTTGATGCAGGTTTTTGTTAATGTTGCATTTATATACATTTATTTGTGAAGGCGTACAGGAAAAAGAGCCAGAAGAAGGTGGTACCAAAGGTGCGGGACTCGAGCCAGGAGGACCGGGTCAGCCCGGCTCTGGACGACACCAGCGATGACGGCCTAGCCGGTACCGGCAGCAAGTACCAGCAGAAGAAAGCCAAGAAGCAGGCCAAGAAACAAGCCAAGGTAGGCTAGCACGGCCCCCTGGTCACGTTTGTCTTGGTGCCTGTTAGTAAGGCCATGTCCACACTAATGTGGATACATTTTAAACTTCTGTTTTAACCATCTTTCCACACTACTGTGTTTTTCATCCATCAAAAACTGAGATTACGTTAGAGACTCTACCAAGTAGATGGAAACATTTGAATGCTGGTTTTGTGTCGTAGTGTAGGGAAAACGCACAATGCATTTAAAACGCAGACGTATGATTGTGAAGTGTTGTGATCTGAACATACGCATAGGAGAAGGTACTGAGTGAAACTAGGAATATGCTGTTTTAGTGTGGATGCCCTTTTGACACATACATTTAGCCAGCATAGTGTGTCACTAAGACTAAGATTACCAGAGGGTAGATGACATTTGTTCCTTCCTTCTGTACCACCAGAATCAACGGCGACAGCAGAAGCAGGAGGGGAAGCCCACGCTGGACAGTCTTGTGCCTGGCAGTCCGGAAGAGAGCTCGCAGGAAGACCCCACTGTCCTGACCAGCGAGACCAACGGCGAGGGAGGAGCTCAGGAAGACGCCGCGATTAACGATGAGACACCCGTCACCTCCCAAGAGACGTCCGTCACACAAAACGGCGAAGAGCAGCAGGAAGTGGCCTTGACCGACCAGGAAGTGATTGCGCTCAACCAGGAAGTGGTTACGTCCAACCAGAAAATGGCTGCCACCAACCAGGAAGTGGTGGCAGCCAACCAGGAAATGGATGCCACCAACCAGGAAGTGGTTGCAGCCAAACAGGAAGGGGTTGCAGCCGAACAGGAAGTGGTTGCAGCTGACCAGGAAGTGGCTCTGGCCGACCAGGAAGTGGATCCAGGAGAGGAGTCGGTCGCGGACGGCAACTGTTTCACCGCCTTGGCAGAGAACGGCACCCGGGAAGAATCCAAGATGTCCGACAACATTGATGTAGAGGAGGAGGAGGAAGAGGAGGAGGACATAGCTGTGGGAATGGAAAGCATGTCTCTGAACGAGGCCTTCCTGGAGGGGGAAGAGGATGGCGTGGGGGCGGAGCCCGGTGCCGTGGGTGGGGCTAAGGAGTACACGGTGGTGAACCAGGACCCGGCGCTGGCTTTTCAGACGCTGGCGAGGCGGGTGGGGCCGGAGAGGCAGGAGTGCTCGGTCCAGTCGTCCCTCTTCCACTTCACTGAGGTGGAGCACCTGACCCACAACAACAGCCTGCTGTGTGTCGCCTGCACCCGGCGACAAGGTGAATAAAGACAGCTTACATGTTACATACGTAACATGTAGCACGTGTTGTGTGTGTGTGTCCGTGTGTGTTAAAGCTGTTTTGAACTTGTTGAATTTGAAGTTGAATACTTAGTTCTGAATAAATCACATCATTGATATGGCTGTATTTGAGCTACAATGTTTTCTCAAGTGTCTCGCACATTGTGTGCACCTGCGTTGTAACATTTACAATCCAAATGCTTTGACAGGATGAGAACTGCTTTTTCCCGTCTGTGTGAAGGTTCACCTTCTTTCTACCATGTGTAGGCTCCCAGAAGAAGGTCTACACGGACGGTCTGAAGCAGATGTTGATCTCGTCTCCTCCTCCCGTCCTCACGCTGCATCTCAAGAGGTTCCAGCAGGTAGGACACCTTCAGGAGGACCAAGCATTGTAGCGCCTCCTTTATGAGAACCAAGCACTGTAGCGCCTCCTTTATGAGAACCAAGCACTGTAGCGCCTCCTTTATGAGAACCAAGCACTGTAGCGCCTCCTTTATGAGAACCAAGCACTGTAGCGCCTCCTTTATGAGAACCAAGCACTGTAGCGCCTCCTTTATGAGAACCAAGCACCGTAGCGCCTCCTTTATGAGAACCAAGCACTGTAGCACCTCCTTTATGAGAACCAAGCACTGTAGCACCTCCTTTATGAGAACCAAGCACCGTAGCGCCTCCTTTATGAGAACCAAGCACTGTAGCGCCTCCTTTATGAGAACCAAGCACTGTAGAACCTTATTTAGGAGAATCAATGAATATGAATAACATACCATCTAATGGTGTGTCCAGGTGGGCTACAGCGTCTGCAAGGTGAACCGACACGTCCAGTTCCCCCAGGTGCTGGACCTGGCTCCGTACTGCACTGCAACATGCAAGGTAAACATGGAGTAGAAACATTGATTATAAAATGTTGTCCACCAAATAATGTGTCATGTTCGTGAGAAGTTACATTCGACAGGTTGGGTCCAATATAATACTTAAAACTCTAAATTAATAATAATGCTAAACAGTTTCCTATTCATTTTAGCAGACAATTTCATGGATAATGAATAACAGTGAATATTTTTAGATACATGTCGTCAAGGTGCAGGTAGGGGTCAGGGCCCTTGCTCAAGGATGCCTACAGGTAGACTGCGGGGCATCGAACCCAGAACCATTCGGCTGGGAGTCCCAACACCCTAACCTGCCATCTCTGAATTTCCTCCACCAGGATGTCCCGGAGGGGGAGTCCCAGGTGCTGTACAGTCTGTATGGTATCGTGGAACACAGCGGTACCATGAGGTCCGGTCACTACACGGCGTACGTCAAGGCCCGGCCCGCCTGCCACTCCAAAAACGGACTCCCAGCATCGGGTAAGACCCCCGGTTACTGTCCCCTTAACCCCCCAAACGCAACGTTATACAGGCTTCATTCATAGTTTCAATAATGTAGCATAGACTGGATATTTTAGTGACTGAGACACTTTAGACTGTTACGTATAAATACTCTTTATAATGTCTACCTAAACGGTTGATAATGTTTAAGATAACTTAGTACTTAATTGATCCTATACAGGACATTTTAGTGCCACAGCAGCAAGTACAGGACAGTAATAGAATAAAACCTTTCATTGTATATAATCTGAATTTAGTGTTCGAACATGTTTCATGTGTTGTTGTGTGTGTTCATGTGCTGATGTGTTATTGTGTAATTGATGCTCTGCAGAATCGAACTAAAATCGAACGTGAATTCAGTTGTAAATGTGAGTCCGACAGTAACTCGGCTCTTGTCTCTCAGCCGAGCCGCTCCAGGCCCCGCGAGGTTCCTGGTTCCACGCCAGCGACAGCAGCGTGCAGCCGGTGACTGAGAGCAAGGCCCAGGGCTCCCAGGCCTACCTTCTGTTCTACGAGAGGATGTCCTCCTGACCTTGGACTCCATGACTCCATGACCCGACACTAGCCCCACCCACTCAGGGAACACCACCACCACCGTCGCTGCTGCTTCAGATCCAAAATAAAAACTAGGATCTGATCTGAAATACTGCTGGTGTGCGGACCACTGCGGACTATGAACCATATAGTCAAGAAAAATGCCTTTTTTTCAGTTTTCTATCTTCTCTACGGTAACACTCATCTCTTGTCATCTCTTGGGACAAGCAACACCAGAGCTGTCCATAAACCCATTTCAGTCTTTATTTGATCTGTTTTAAACAAATCACTGTTTTAGAATAATGCGTCAATAATGGAAATTAAATTTACAGTTTAAAATGGAAACCTCTATTTTAACATAGTTGTGTAGCCTATTGCTACACGACTGCAGTTTGTGCTTTAAATATTATAAGAATGGAAAGAAAACATGAATTTGCAATGGCAGGCAGTATTAACAAGTCTATATTATTTTTTCTTTGCCAGTGGCATGTCATCCAGATAATTTGGCTGCATTACGCCTGCATATGATGGATAAGTATCAGGATGTTTGGAATTTACCAGTTGAGCTGCTAATGTTTTTAAGGGAGTGAAGTTGAAACAAACCACGCCAACAATACCGGAAAGACGTATTCATTCATTATTGATTATGTATTAATAACATGAGATGGCAGTTGACCCCAATGCTGACTGACTCAAATATATATATATATATGGATACCATAAAAAAACAGTAAATAATAAATCTGGATGATTTGTAGACCAACATGGGAAAGACCCAAACTAAAACAATATGTATTTACAGAATGTGTTGTAGCCTAATATCACAAACTTATTTGTATGGAGTATTTATACCTGCATTTTTTGACATTGGTGTCCAATATTAATAAACGCCTGATGTAAAATTACTTTTGGTCACATTCCTTTGCACTACTATTGCAAAGAGCGTCAGTGCGCCTGCGTACGTAGAGAAACAGCCCTTCCTGGTCACATGACACATGGGTGGCTGAAAACACGTCCGTGGTCGCTGATTGTTGATAATATCATAATTTTCAGATGGCAGGTCAGTGATTTATATTTTGTATCTTAAAATTAATAATTTGTCATGTTATTTTAATCGCAAGGGAGATCATTTTAAGAGCCAGCTGCAGACAGATGTTTTTATCACGTTAGGCCGGATTTTTGCCTTTTTTTCTACCGTTAACGTTAATGTATTATTCGAGTACTTTAGTTTGTCGGGACTTAAAAGTATGTTATGTGTGCTGTTGTTGTTGTTGTTGTTGTTGTTTTTATAACCGATATACGTGACAATGCTTTCCATTTATCTAACCATGAGTCAGCATTTATCTGACTGTTTCTCAACTTAGTGTATGATTAACTTAACTATTTTAGACACATGTTAGCAGACGCTTTTATCCAAAGCGACTTACATTTGGGATCGAATCCAGTACCTTTTAGTTGGGAGTCAAGCCACCGCCCCACCCCTATAGGTTCCTAATCTTTCATTAAAACCACTCAATCTAGCCACTTAAGTCAAGTCATTGTGAGGTAGAACAGTTAAACTTAACTTCTACAGCTCATGCCACTCTACTAGGCAAGCATGTGACTCCTTCACAGGAAAGGGTGAATTTGCAGAAGTTCACTTTCAGGGTTATTTTCACAAGTTTCAAAAGTAACAAATACTGCCTTATCTTCAATTAATATATAAACATGTTTATATATTGTTACACTTACACCTATTAGTAACCTTATCCACTGCGTAAAATGCTTTATAAATGCAATTAATTATTATATCATTTGACAAAATATACATGTCATTATTAATATTATATGATTATACTGAAAACTAGTCTGTCAGTAGTTTAAGGCTTTTGAGCACTCATACATTTATCTTCCATTTGTATTCATGTGTGAACGTCCAACATCTATCTGTATTCAAAGAGGTCCAAAGTTAACCATATAGATTAAACAATGAAGTTAACCAAACTGTTTAGTAGTATATTAGATAATGTGATTTAGTATTTCATCTGGA
This sequence comes from Molva molva, assembly GCA_900323295.1. Lineage (NCBI taxonomy): Eukaryota > Metazoa > Chordata > Actinopteri > Gadiformes > Lotidae > Molva > Molva molva. Next base: position 10,203 of record OOFG01049150.1, read on the forward strand.
ATCTCTGTGTTAGGCTGGGGTTAGAGTCTGGTTTAGCTCCAGGGACTGAGGATTTGGACTTGGACATAAGTCCATGGCCCATATTGATTCTAAGGTGAAATTATCTTAAACATCCACAAAGATCTGACCGCAGAGACATGCTATGGCTTCTCAAAACGAGGCCTGTATTAGATTAGGCTGTAGTTTCACAGGATTTCTATGCATAATAGATTATGGATATGGACATAGATTATTGTGGTCATTTCTTCATGACTTGGATCGTGGGTGGACAGAGGAAGTATGTCATTGCCGCAGGAGATCACTCTGCTCACCATTACACATTTTCCCATAATCACAGGTTTCCTTTTCATATTATTTACTACTAAACTCTCATCCTGAAAGTCGTCCATCATTCTGATGCTGAACCCCACCATGTTTGAACAAGATAGTGTACCAACTTTGGTCTTTAACTACCAGCTAAAAGGTACTGCGTTCACACCCCAATGTCCCGCAGTCTAACCTTTTCGTCATCCTTGAGCAACGTACCCTAACTGGTCCTCAATGAAATGTACCTGAACTCTCTGGAAGTTTCCATGGATTAAAACGTCTGCCGTCCTACAAACCCAGGCTGAGTTCCCGAGAGTCATGTCTCTCCCAGCCCCTCGCTCCACCTCAGGGTTCACCTTCGAGTCGGCCGTGCACGCCGCCCACGTCCTGCGCCGTCTGGACGAGCAGCGGCGGCGAGACGCGCTGTGTGATGTCACCGTGGCGACGGGCGACCAGCAATTCCGTGCGCACGCCGCGGTCCTGGCCTCCTGCAGCGACTTCTTCCACGGGCGCGTCAGCGGTCTGACGGGGACCCACGCCATCATCACCCTGCCAGACCAGGTCCGTTGTGTCATGGTGGATATCGCCATGATGTCATGTTGTCGTAATGATGTCGTTGTGTCGTCATGATGTTTCAAATAGAAGAATACCCCAGGCAGAGTATGAGACAGAACTTTTTAGGACAGATTTGTTGAAGCTTACATCCTTTATAATTACAGAGCAAGAGAGAGAGTTTGGGGGGGCGTGTGACCCCCTGCCTAGTATATGCTTGCGATCCTGGGAAATGTAGTCCCTTAACTTCTATGATAACTATATCATTATAAACTGATTAATACACAGCGAGGTCTAACACCCCCGTCAGGGCTGTGCGGAAATAATGCAATACGCTTGAGTGTTGATAGTCTGACTTTTTTTTAACCCAAACCTTTTATCTGATTCTCGGAATTGTGATTTCAATGTTTAAGATATTATAAAATGTTCTTTATTAATCCCAGACCGGAAATGAATGGTTGGTTTAGGAAAAGATGTAGTTCATTTTTAGAGAGAATATTTCAACAAGTATTTACAAAAAAATAGGTGTAATTTTAAGGTTTGTTGCAGTATAGTGGGGTATCAGAATACACTAGCATGGTCGCTTCTCTTCATTCACGAGAATGTCTCTCTTCCCCAGGTGACGGCCGAAGGCTTCGAACCTCTGCTCCAGTTCGCCTACACCTCCAAGCTGCTCTTCACCAAAGACAACATCCACGCCATTCACCAGAGCGCCGAGGTCCTGGGCTTCCACAACATGGAGAACGCCTGCTTCAACTTCCTCCTGCCCAAGTTCTCCTCCAGCAGCCAAACCACCGGCAAGGAAACCCGGAGAAGAAGATGCTGTCAGAGTAGGCCTCCTGCCCTTGACCGTCGGGTGGAGACCGGCGAGGCGGAGCGAGGCAACACCGTGCCTTCGGAAGAATCCCGGATTGTTTTTCCATCCCAGTGTCCTCTAAACTCCGAATCTCAGCCCGGCACGGCGGGAGAAGAAGAAGACGAGTTCTGTTTGGAGACCTACGGCCCTCGCATGCCAGGGATTACGGGCGCGGGTGTGTGTCCGATCCTGTCCCTGCCTTGCCCAGAGGCGGCCGCCACCACCAACACCACCACAGAGCCAGATCTACCCTCTCCGTTCTGCCAAAGAGACCTTCTGGAACTGGGTGGTGAGTGCGATGACTTGCCGCCCTGCAGCCTTCCCTGCCCAATGTCCACCTCCTCCTCCCCCACCCTGCTTAGTGTGACCCCTGCCGACCTCATGGATCCCGCAGGCGGTCCCACGGGCCCCAACAACCCCAACCAACCCGTGGAGACCACGGGTGCCGAGACCGAGTGCGGCCCCGCCTCTTGTTGCCTCGTCACGGCCGAGACGCACCGCGTTCCCCCCACGGCCGGGCTCCCGGAGCGGGCGGCGGTGGCGTCCGGCGTGGAGGACAG
>OOFG01049171.1:0-11639 GCA_900323295.1 Molva molva
CTCTTTTCATGTAAGATGTGAGATAGGCTTCAAAATGCACAGAATGGTGATCTAATGGTTAACAAAAAGATGAATGGGGTTCAAACAGAAACCATGTTTGGCACTTTTCAGGGAAGATATTGGGGTGAAATTAATTTATACGAAAATGTCATTTTACATATACTCTATCAATTTCATGATCCATTGATGGTCACAAAAAGGGGCTTCCTGACAACCACATGGACATTTAATTTATACGCTTTTATAGATAACTGCAAATGGATTGTGTTCTACTGCATTTTTATTCACGTTTAATCTTTTTATCCCAAAGTGACTTACAAGTGAGTCTGAGAACAATTGAGGTAACAGAAAATAATCCAGTGCTGCACAACCAAGGTGAAGAGCTGTACTTGCTGCAATTGCAAGCCAAAGTTCACAGAGAAAGCAATCCATAGCCCAGGGATTTGTTTTTGGTGACATGTGTATGCTTCAAAGGTCATACATCTATGGATGAATGAGAGGTGGAGTGGGGGAGTCAACGTAACGTATAGGGAGAAGATATAGTGTGTTGGCTTAGATTCTGCTCAGGATAGCATGTAAAGTTTGGCCGACCTATTCCGACCTGTAGGCTGTAACCTCTGCAGTGAAAGGAGTAGCTTTCATTGAACCTATACATTTTACAAGTGCAACCATACGATGGACATGGATAGGCTTCTAGTTCAAATGGCAAGAGGCAAGCTATGGTCTCGCCAATTGGAACATACGAACACTAAACTTGTATGTTTTCAGTAATACAAAGCCTAATTCCTGCATGCTTTGCCTTTTCATATATTTCTACACATTTTTAGTTTGCCAAAGACCCTACAAAGGCCTTCAACACAATATTTATAAAAACAATCAACTCATTTCACAGTATTTTCTTTTCTTTGTAATCAAGAGGCCAACAAGGGCCATGGTTTACATGCAGATCAGGGTTGTTTGGAGTGAAAGGGAGTTCATTTATTTGTACCATTTTCTTTTTTTTTTGTTGATGTAATGGACACGTTTGATATCCAGGTGCATTTGCTTGTCAACTAAAGTGTTCCATATTAAGGTTGAGCAGTGAATGTTCTTGAACAGTGAAGAAAGAAACCAGCAAAAGAGACATTGATAAAAAATTTGAGCGATGTTTCCTATTATTTTGTCTTCAACATTTACTTTTTAGAGTGCCAACAAAGCCTATATTTTACTTTACTACTTATCGGACATTGCAAGAGAACAAATACTCGTATTTTTTCTTTTTCATCGGCAAAGGAGGTTTACGTTTGGTAGCCTGACATGTCAATAGGAAGCAGACATAAATTGTGAGCCATGTCCAACAGCAATGTGGAAAATAAACTGCCAGCTTAAATCCTACCGGCCAATCACAATCTCAGCTCAAGTAGCATGCCAAACCATGGGATTCGCAGTAAAAATTGACATTTACGCGCCAGCGTGCACGTTAAGGAGCATGTGTGCACGTAAAGCAGCAAGAGTGCAGCTGAAGGAACGACACATTTTTTATTTATTTTTTCAACCCTACTTTGTGTAGGTCTGAGATGGCTGACACAAACGTTTTTCTTCAATCGTTGCCTCTTTGTCATGCAAATCATAACAAGTGGACCTAGCGTGCCATAAAAGGCAGCCGTGCTGTGTCTCTGTCACCTTGACAAATCAGCTTACTTACTCTCTGACTGTCAAAAACGCTTGCTTTTAAACCCTGCAATGAAGTTTGGAGCGTTCCTCTGCAATCTTGGCAGGGTGCTGTAATGTGGACATAATTGCCTTTTAGATAGCGGTGTTAGTGGGAGTTAAATGTTTGCCTGTTGATTAATTGGCTATTGATGCAATTTCTCACAGCGATTTAAAATAGGTATATTAATGGCCGCCTTCTTGCCACTGTTTTCAGATTTACACTCCCGAAGTTGGAGTAGTAGGCAACATCATCCATTAGCTGTAGACTGTGTACGTATTTCCCTACTTTGACAACTCTACATGATGCACTCCTCGATTCGGTCCTCTTCAGACCTTGGTCGTTTAATGTAGGTTCAAGTGTGGATGTTAAAAAAGTGGACAAATAGCCTATGTTTGATTTATACCATGTCATAATGAAACACAGCACAAGTGAATTGGGGATACAAGCCTGGATTCAATCAGGCAACTGTGGGTATAAAACAAAAACAAGCCCCATGTCATTATAAAGTGGCTACTACAAGCCCAGGTGGTAAGCAGACTGGTGTTTGAAGAAGGGTGACCAGTCATAAATCAAAGTGGTTGTGGTAAACCTCAGTGGACTTGGTGCTGAACCAAGGGCAGCGATTACGCCAGCCAATCGGAACAAAGCCCTGCGTCTACCAACTGTACCTCGGCTGCCTTCTGTCCCACGTTCTAGACTCACACGTGAACTGTCACCCTCCCGCATATACATTCACTCAGTATTTAATTATTCATGTTCATTCTTTCAGTGTATTTAGGTACATTAGGTGTTGTATGTATTGAGCCTGTTGATTGTATGCATTAACCACACTGTTAACCACAGTGTTTTCAGCAAGGTCAATTTTACTGCATAGTTTAGAAATCACGTACAGCAGCATACAATGCTGTAAGTGGCTATTCGTTCTTATGAAATGAGTTTTTGCTGCTGAAATGGTTTAAAAATGTATAAGCCTCCAGAAAGAACAAGACGAGACGGTACTGGAGGGCAACATGTGCAAACTAGGCTTTTCTGCTTAGGAAACTGGGTAATCCTGGAGTTTATTCATTGTTCTCACTTGTAAATATGGCATTGCTTATGAAACAGTGATGGTCGTCTGTCTATATCGATCTGTAAGATTGCAAGTTTCACAAAGCAAGATTAGTCAGATTAGATCAGATTAAAAAAAAAAAGTGCCAAGACATGTTTTTTTCTTTTTCTGTGTGTGTGTGTGAGAGATGCGAAAGGGATTTTGCAGAAATTGTGGATGTAGAATGTGTTTACTGGTTATGTTGACTCGGCAATATGTCTACCGGCAATTTTTCATCTTCCCTGTAATGCAAATAAAGCAGAAACCACTTTTCTCAGCAGAGGTTGAGGTAAAGAGCAGCCAGGGAGAGGTGGGGATCTCTGAAATACAAGGTGAGTCATGTGTACAGGAACGCTTTCAGACATGCAGGCATCGGTCATGCTTGTGAAAGATGGTGCTTTTGCCAACATCCACACAAGCTATGACACCTGACTGGTTAATACTGTATTGCGAGTTGTGAGAACACGTGCCCCTGGATGCATGAGCCTTTTTGTTTTGCTTTTTATTCGTTTAGTTGTCAGGGACGATGCAAAAAACATTGCCAGGTTACAATAACATGATACAGAGTGTTATATAGGATTTCTAGCCTAAACTCATTTGCAACCCCTTTCCCTGGTTAGGCTTTTCTACTCATTATATACGCTTTTATAATTAAAGGGTCAATCAAAACACAATGGAATCAAAACAAATGCATAACATCCATACATGTTATGCAATGCAGGCAATCATTTCTAATTAAAGGTCAAACATGCCAAATTAAGCTCCATGTTTTCTACAGTGATATGTCTCCATATATTTTTATTGTGGGTATAGTGATGGGGCTTCTTTAAGCTACAATATGGGAGATTTGCATATGAAATGCCTACTCAGAAATGTGAAAGTTGACTGCTTTGCTCCATACCCCCTCTCCTCCCAGTTGTCGCTAAAGCCCAACCAAGCAAGTTTTCAAAAGGCTATGGGATCGAGGTCCCATCCACACATATTTCAGTGTGTTTATGTGGACACCTGAATTTTTGTAAACTGACATCTTTGTCTAAATTTCCTCATTGCAAATTTTGTTTAATCTTTGTAGTGAGTGAGTCGCACGACACATTATCATCACCTACTGGCCTGGATTGCCTATTTGATTGTTTTTGTTCCTTGGATAGACGACTTAAATAGACAACTCTTCTGCAGACTCCTATTTTTTGAATGGGGAATTTTTTTAGATTCTTTTTAGAAATATTTGTATATGCGAGTTACATTTCAAAACTTAATGTAGACCGAAGGGGAGTCTGGCATTTCAGTAAGAATGTGCCTGCTGAAGAGTAAATTATTTTAATGCTGCCTGAGGTCGGCCATGAAAGTATGAGATTGCAGATGGTCGTGCAAATAATTAAACCTTTTCCCTAAGAACGCTGCATTTTCCCATTTGCTAAACCAGAAGAGCTATTCCTTTTTCCATGGCTGGCGTTTGAAGAACAATGACCTTTTTTTACCCCTTTTTCCACTTAGCTCTACTCTACTTTGAAAGTGTTGGAACAGCTTTTTGTCTAAATCAGACGGGTCAAGACACTTGGCCTGCTCTGCAATGGTAGAGTAAGATGACTTGAGTCAAAGGGACTTTAGCCAGCTTTGCCCAGGTGATGGAGAAAGACCCAGCGGTGACCACATTTGTATACATTTCTTGCTTTTGTAACGGATTACAATAGAGTTTGGACATCTTCAGTGTAAAGGAGAAATGGTGGAGCATTCCGCTGCGATGAGGTCCTGCACCGATTAGCCCGCTCCATTTGGCTTTATATATTTTCTTAAAGTTACCAGCCTCTAAAGCTGCATTGTCATCCGAGAAAATTGTAGAGCTCTGCAATTTTTGTCATAATGTGGCCAATCTTTAAGGCAAGCCTAGGACACTCGTATGGGTCAGCTTCCACACTGAGGCCTGCGAGTTGTTTGACTGCATTAACAAAATGCATGACATGCTGGTTGCTGGTTTACCGAAATGACCCGTATCCGGGCAAAACCCCTCCCCACCTGAGAAATAGGCCTCGTGAATTTTCTTTTTATGGTTCAGGTGCCTCCCCAGCCCTGAGTCTTTGCCTTATGTACTCATGTCTGGTGGGATCATCCCCAAGCATGGTGAACAGATGCTCTGTAAATGCAAGAATATCCACTCTATTTGCACTACTGCAGAGACCAAGTCTTTTGTCATGTTTAATAACTTCAAATTATATTTTTGAATATGGGGTACTGAATGCTCACAGTGATTTCACCCGGTCTTTACCAGCCACGTTTGACGAGTTTATGTGAGCTGACCCGAGGGCACTCATCCCCTGATCTGAAGGTGGTGTCTCTTGTTCTCCGCAGTGCATGGACCTCAGCCGTCAGCTTCTGGTTGGTACGTGTGGTGATGGGGCTTCACAACAGTAAAGTTCTCAATGCACTTCTCTATGTATCCAGTCACAGAATCAGTGTAGTCCTCTACACACGTGTGCTGGCCATATATAATTGCTGTAACTGTAACCCTGAACATGTTCCATTCAGTTCTCAAAGCTGTCAAGTGCTGAGATGACTCCTTACGGATGTTCTGATGGTCCTGTGTTCAGCAGTGGTCTATGTGGCAGAAGAAGCATAACGGATAGGTGGTCTGAGTAGCCAAGGTCGGGCGGGGGAGGGGACTGGCCTTGTATATCTTGTAGATGTAGGTGTACATAAATCCAGCATACTAAGCAAAAATTCTGGGGCAGTAAAGCTCCTTGCTGTTGAACAAGCTTTTGAATCCTCTCAGCCAAATGGCGGGATTGCAGAGAGACCGAGAGTGAGCGACATGAGAAAGGGCCACAAACGTTTTTTTTTTTTGGCGGGCTGAAAGCCATGAGTTTTGTTTTTCAAAGGGAAGACCTTGGATCCAAGTCTCCTTCCTGAAGATGCAGGCCGCCAATATCTCTTCCCAATTGTTTCCAATTAAGAAAAAAAAAAATATATATCCTGTGTTTCTCGGTATTTTTGAGTCTCTTTTGTTTTGGTGTTGAACTCTTTCCTTTGTCAACTTGTCTCATGCATTGATGTAACAGGCAATTATGGAGTGGAAGATTTGGCTCGTTTTCCCCAAACAGCAATGAGGACGGATTGTGTTTCAAGCTTGCTGTGTAATCTCTCACTCCTAGCTCCAATTCAGGAGTACAAAGACTTTAATTTGACATCATGATCTAAAAATACTGACAGGGCGATTATGGTCTTGAGTGTTGTATCTTTTTCTAATTTGACTCTTGGCACTGGCTGGTTCTCACCCTCAATCTAACAAATGACATTCTGACTTGATTTGAACCTACACTTATCCACTGGCTAAATAAAGGGAATGTGTGGATGTTGAAGGGGCAGCCCATGGTGGAAATCGGAAATACACAGCAATACAATTGCCAGATCAAACCACCACAATCCACCTTTCCTCTTGAAACCAGTTTTTTGTTTACCTTTTTGACAACAGCGGATTTCAATTTATTTGTAAGGCATCAAGCCAAAGCAACATTTGAATTATTTTACAGCATTGCCAAAAAAAAAAAAGACTTGCTCCAGTCTGCTCTGAAATTGAGCTCTCTGCAGTTTTGACTGAGAAGTGTGAATTTGTTATTATTTTGGGGTGATTCCTCCACTTGTTAAAACTCTTAAGTCAAGGGCCCAGTAACTCTGCTTTGCCTGGTCTGATTGGTTCTCCTTCAGTTTTCACAAGATGAGAAGACAGAGATGGATGGAGTGGATTTGGAGAGATTTTATTGTGATGGGACTTGAAATAAGGTAGACGTGGTCACAGCATGGAGTTTTTGCGTTTTTCATGAGGGGAAGTCAAGAGTATATACTCCTCTGTGCAGCACTTAAGACGTGGTGGAAGTGTGTATGGATGGAAGGAACACATGCTTTAATAGATGATCAGATGGGAAGAATAGGGTCTGGGATTTGTTGCAGTACAAGTAATTACTATTGTAAACTGTCATTTGAGATACCCTCATCCAAAACAAATTGCAATGCACTCCAATAAGGAATAATTGGGGTTTAGGCATCTTGCTTATGGATGTCTATGGGTAAGGCTATGGACAAACCCAGAGTCTAACACCCTAGCCATGACACTATCCTGCTCCTCACACAAGTGTTTATGCAAGTGTGGTGTGAAGTGGGCGTGGCTTTGCGTCAGCTACAGACAAGCGAGAGCAAACTGAGGACTGAGCCAAGAAGCATGTTTGAGAAGACGAGACCTGCAGAAAAGTGGATGGAATCAATTTTTCTGCATCCACACGGACACAGACACACACATATACATAAAAACCCCAGAATAATAGATGTTTATAAACACACAACAGAGGATATTGTGAACAACAGCGGATATTGTTCACATCCTCTGTTCACAGACCAGAGGATGTGAACAATATGAAGCGAATCTGTCAAAAACAATGCCAAAGACTCATTCCTGAACAGTCCATATGCAGCTGCATTTAGTATATTGATCTCTTTTGCAATTAAATACAGAGATGTGTAAGTGTAAATATTATTTGTATATCTGAAAAATCTGAATCTTTTCATTTTTGAAAGATTTATTTTTGCATTTTTATGCTTTATTCATGACGGATACAGTGAGTTAGACAGGAAGGTATTGGAGAGAGAGAGAGGGGAGGACATGCTGCAAATGACCGCGATACAAATCTGAATCTTTTTAAAGTAGGAGGTCTAACAGCTCTGTGCATAAATATCCTGAGTAACAATCCCGTTTTGAAACCTTGATACACTTGAATACACTTGAATTGTAAAACGTTCACATACTCACACACTACATATACACACACTTAAAACCATATGCACTACTAGAGTCTTTTACTATTTGGTAATTTAGCAGACACTTTTAGCCAAAGTGACTGTAAGGGAATTCTTTAGATATGTCATTAGTGAACAAGTAGGGGTGAGGGCTTCTTGCTAAAGGATGCCTACAGGTACACTGCACACACACACTCTCACTCTGTCTCCCTCTGTCTCTCACACTCTCGCTCGCTCAAAGCAGTGCTTGTTCTACTTGTTTCATAAACATTGAACATCTGCTGTGATGCTAAGCAGCGTGTCCACCACTCTGTTGGCAAACAACAGGACATTATGGGAGCAGGACATGGTCAGGGATGGGGACACACACTCTTTCTTGCTCTCGTGGCCATCTTGGTTCTAAACGGCCATCAAGAATGAAGCTCAAGAGAAGGCTTTAAGAGCAAATTAAAACTAACGAAACAAGAAAACCAAATATTTTATAAATAATGCTTCATTATTGGGGAATGTTGTGATTAGCGGTGAGCGACAGAGCCAGTGACTGTCTTCACACTTGCAGTCCAATCTTTTAGTGGTTTCTTGATTCAGGTTCTCTGTGACATCACCTGTGGCGATGATATATCTGAATATTTATTTTAATAAGCAACCTTTTTAGATCGGCTTTAAAGAAGACACGCATCTCATTAGGGTAAACTGATAACTATTTTACAATGGAAGTATGCCGTCTATTCTAAAATAGTATCTTTGGTTCTCTGGGTTATCCCCATTGGTTTGCATTGGTTTACAAGGACATGTTAATTCTACAGATGGCCAGTGTATGGGTTATGGTGCAGTGCAACAATTGGATACCGAGAGATGAGTCAAGCATTTAATTAATTCTGAATTAAAGATGAACCCAATGGCTTTAAGACCTTAACTTCCCCACCTGCTCAGTTCAGAAATTGTTCAAATTAAATCAACATCGTTTTTCTTATGGGAGTTACAGGAATGCTCTGATTTGGAGTTCTGAATAAGCACAATATTGAATGCAAAGTATTAAACACATAATGTTTATTTTTATAACGTAATAAAAAAACATTTTATGAGGGTTTTTTAGAGTTGCAAACATCAAAAAAATTATAACTTGCATTTAAGCCTTTTCGGTTATTACATCCAATACCCATCTATGGATATTACATAATTCTGTTTGACATGTTAATGGCAGTTCCTGCAAAATTATGGAAGTGTAAAAGAGGTCACACACTGGACTCATCCGTGGACAACAACCGACTTATCTTTTTTAATGAAGCCAACCCAGTGCCTCCATGTTCATTAAACAGTCAAAATGTTGACTTGGTTGAGTTCTGGTTTAACCAATTGTATCTGCAATTCTTGAACCTTGTAACCTGCTATGAGAAAAATAAAAAATTGATTTAATAACTCACTGAAACTTTTCTACGTTGCCCTTCGTTGTGGCTGTATCTCTGCACCACGTGAGCTGTTAGCTGATCAGTGCACTCTTCCCCAAGTTTTATCGTCAAATCGATAGTGTTTGTCTCCCAAGTGGTTCTGGGTTCCAAGCCCAAAGTCTGCAGTCCACCTGTAAGCAACCTTGAGGAAGATGCCAACCTTATAGTGTAACAATGCTGCACACAAAAAACCCATCACATCTTTGCATCAATGCAATACATAAGTGTAAATACCTAAATGTATTAATGCATTGATTTGATTCATTAATTTGGTATCTCAATATTGCTTATAAATGGGTGCGGGAATTGTCCTATGGAAAAATTGTACTTGTGACTTTTTCGAAGTACTCCTGTGCCAAAAGTCAGGCTCCAATGAATCAAGCTTGATTGCTTCCCATCTTTTCATTAGCATCTTAGGAACCACAGTACATCAAATCTCATTGGATGGAAGGTGGTATTCCTCTGCATTGATTTTTATACTCAGTTTTTGTCATCAATATCGGTATTTCCCCCATAAGAGTGGGAGAAATAATACCTTCGGCCCCTGGGTCGACTTTTCCCTGACCACTGTGTTTCTGGTATCATCCTGGTGTAGTCAGGGCTCCGCCTTTTCACTAGTGGCTCCTCCATGCTTTATGGGGGACCTTCATGGTTTAGACCCGCTGTAAATATTAACACCAGGGGGGAACTTTGCCTGGCAGAAGTCCCTGTCTTTAGAGGCCTGGTTTTATGGTTCAGCAGCCGCATAACCCCCCCACCCCCAACCTTGCTGATCGATTTCTAGTCCCTCTTTCTGTGCTTGCTCTCCATTCTTCTTTAAGCTCGGACGGCCGTAAGTCATAGTGGGCTTTATGTCCTAAAGGTGTAATGGGTGGGACGCCTGGCTGACCTTTGCTGCTGAGGTCTCTGTCTGTGACTGGAGGTCTTCTCGCTCATCATCACGCAGAGATTTATACGCGTCTGTAAAACCCAGCCTGTCTCACCACTTGTGTTGATGCACCTGTCTTGCTCGTGTCTTGGCCCGTCTCATCATAACTGTCCTCCCAGCTGCCCCCCTCGATCACCAAAGCCCTTTGCAATTCAAAATATCAAATCACATTTGTTTGTCTATTTGTCATCCGAATGCTTTCTGGAAATCTCCCTCTCAAATTCTTCAGCATTCTCCACATTTACATATTGTTGTTCTCCATACTTGGGTAAGACACTTGTTTACCGCACAAACATGGTCTCATTCTCTCGCCCCCATCCCTCTCTCTCTCTGTCTCACTTCGTCCTCCCTCCTCCGTAGCCAATGTCCTTCCTCCCCCGCTGCTCTCCAGAGAAGCAAGGGAAAATTCCTTCCAGAGACCCGGCGACAGAGGCCTTGTGTTGTGTAAAGGCCACTCGGAACAAGAGTGCCCATTGTGGAAGTTTCCATTGGAGCCTCGCCTTGCAGAAAAACAGGCGCCAATAAACTCCCCGAGTGTTGCTGCCTGCCTGCTTTGACGTGATTGATGCACGATAAAACTTCTGCACTATTGAAGGAAAGGAGAGCCATGGAGGTTGCTTTTCTACTCTCTGTTGGAAGTGTAGTTGTGGTGTAAAGAGTAACGGTGTGATTTTATGGATTGTTAGCGTGTGTACTAAAGCTTCGTGGATTCATCGATGCCGAGGCAGTGGGGTTCGGGTTTTTGATGTTGGCGTTTGATGTTGGCGTTCGCTGTGACGCGTGTATCGTGGGCGGGGTAAGGCCTCGAACGCAGTTATGTATTTTAAAGCCAGTGTTGAAGGTCGAGTATGACGTAGCATCTTCCTCAGTCTGTCCTCTGCAGGCTTAATATATCATATCTTGTACCATCTGTGTCCAAGGCAGATTGGTTGTATAGTAGGTCTCCAGTGAATCACCCTGTTGGATTCTGAGGAGATAAAATGGAAGCACTGGGAAAGATATTGTAGATATACACACTTTACCAATGTCTATGTGCACACACAACACATGCACACAGTGTTTGTTTTTGTGTGTTTATCAAGGTAAGCTTTTTCAAATGTCATGTGACGGATATGTCAGATGAAATGGAAGCAACACAAACAGACTGGATACAAGCCCATGTTACTCGTGACTGACAGCTGCATGCACATAACACATGCACACATGCATTTGTGTTTCATAAATAGCATGTTTTCATACTGTGTGTGTCAAAGTATCAAAAACATTGTGTCTGCATGCGTGTGCCTGTGTGTGTGGGGGTGTACGTGTATTTGTGCATGTGTCTGCTTGTTTGCGTGCCTGCAAATGCATGTGTTTGTGTCCTTGTTTGCCTGCATGTGTGTATGTGTGTCTGCTTGTTTTTGCATCTGTGTGCTTGATTTAAATTAAGCCAGGGGGTGGAGGGGTGTGTGGATGTATGTTGTGTTTGTGGTTTAATGATTGTCTGTATTAATTACAATTCAGAGCTGCCAATATCTCCCCAAGAGTGGGGGGTGGTGTGTGTGTGTGTGTGTGTGTGTGTGTGTGTGTGTGTGTGTGCTGCAGTATTTAATTGGATACTGTGTCCATGGATATTAGTATTTGCTGTAGCTTCCTCATTTAAAGACAAACATTATGTGTGCTATGTATTCATGTTTATCAATGTCACGTGTGTTAGATTCA
>OOFG01049182.1:0-11321 GCA_900323295.1 Molva molva
CCCAGTTCACCCATCTAGATAACTTTCTATTCGCTTCAGTGATCGATTGCATATTAAGCCCCGCTGACAGAATACTCAAACTGCACAAACTCGTACTAGCTGGTCCAGAATCTGTTGAAGTCCATCCGGAATGCATATGTTTATACTGAAATGTGTGTTTTCTATGTCCCACAACCATCCATCTTAACTTGAAATTAAAGTTTATTATCAACTATGTTTTGTTTGTGTGTGTGTCTGCGTGTGTGTTGCTAGGCCACGGTTCATTTGGGTAATCGCGTCAAGGCATCGTTTTTTTTTTTCTCACTACATGAGAAAACGAATTTCTGTCAATGATTCTATACAGACATGGCTGTACCACACTAATTCTAGGATTTAATTAAAAGATAACTCAAATTATAGGCTACACCTAACTATTTTTTGCCCTTTATCACTGAAAGGTAAGACCGTTCCATTCCGTTATCAGATCCCACTCCATGTCTTGCTTTCAAGTTGCCCTATCGCTCTCGCAGCCATCCTATAAAGTATCTATCTGGGAATCAAACAAGAACAGAATACAAAGGCGAGCGCTCCAATACAATGATCGCAGAAACTGGGAAGAACGACCATCCAAAAAAGGCCAGCAGTAGTTTCCCCCATTTCCAAGCGACGATCTGTCATCGCTCGTCCTCCGCCGCGGAGAACGGCCAGCTGTTTATCAGCAGCGCCTCGTCCAGGAGACGAGACACCCAGACGTCCGCCGCAGCCAGCCTCATTTCGGAGGAGAGCAGCGCCAAACCCCTGGTCTCCTCCTCAGCAACTGCCACCACCGCTACCTCCATCATGACATCGGGGGAATTCATGCAGACCGCGCCGCTGTTCGTGCAGAAGTCAAAGCGGAGCGTGCTGTATAAGGTGCTGTGCTTCCTCATCCTCCTGTTCCAGGGGGGCGTACTGGATTTCTACCTCATCATCTTCACCGACCTGTACTGGTGCTCGTGGATCGCCACGGATCTCGTGGTGATCTCGGGATGGGGGATTTTCTTCATCAAGAACGCCCGCAGCAAGCGGGAAAGGGCCTGCGGTTTCCACCAGAAGAGCTCCATATTCGGGTGCAACCTCGGCGAGTTCACGTACGCCTACCTAGCGTGGCTTATTTACGTTATCGCGTGCACCCCCAAAGTGGTGCTCGTTTTAGAGACGTCGATCCTGGACCTCATTGTGCTCAAAGTCCCGTGTGGCGTCACGGGCTTCAAGATCATCGTGCTGCTGTCGGCGCCGCTACTTTACTGCCTGATCAACTCGATTATCGAGGATCTAAATGGCGCGACGCGGCATCACTCCCAGAGCTGTTTCCTCAGCACCTGCCTAGATTTGCTCGACAGCTTCACATTAGTGGAGATGCTGTTGAAGGGCGAGATACCGACACCGTACTTGAAATACACCGTTATCGCGGTGTATTTCGTTGCTCTCGGCGTCCCGGTTCTCTGGCTGTACGAGTTGACGGCGTCGGAAATGCGTTGTCGCTGGGTATGGGCGAGGTTTTTCGGCGGCGTGGTAGTTAACGCGCCCTTACTGGTGGTCAGGTGTTTTCAGGTCTACGTTTACAAAATGCCAGTGTCTGTCTTTATGTTTAAAAATATGTTTTTCCTGGCGTGCAAATGTCTGGAGCTCGTGGAGCAGTGTCTCGCGGTGAGAGGCGCCAGGAGGTTTGCCAACGCGGGAAATACGGCGCAGTTTTCCCATGGCGTTTCCGAAAACGACATGTGCCCGCACGGTTATGTTAACACACTTGCCGTCACCACACAATCCTAAAAGTGGGACTGGAACATGCCTTTTTTTGTGAATAATATCGTCGAAGGGGGGTTGGGGGGATTATGATGGCACTGTCATTTATTTCAGACCAAAACAAAAGGTGCTATAAACACATCCCGCGCAGTTTTCAGAAAGGAACACGTGCAATAGAACGCATGGGAGAGTTTGGGACAATTTCAAGTTTGGTCGTCTGTCGAAACGTTGTTGATGTGCACTTGTACTGAAAGGCACTTTAACCGTGAACCGTGTTGGTGTGCATTGTTGGATATACTAACTATTTAAAAAAAGATAATCCAGACCTTGGTCTGAATTAGGCTGTCTTGGTGTATATTTCTGCTCGTCTGCTGGTCTGTGGTGACTTTTACAATGTATCCCAATCTTGCGAACCGCAGGCACGTGTGTTGACATCCAAAAAAACATCCAAATGGCACGAGGCAATTGTTGATTCACATAGGCCTACAGGCCTACTTATTTAATTTCTCTAGAAACTACGTCATCATAAAATGTATGACCTGGATTGATTGGCCTATTTGTATGTTTTGTTTGTTGTAATGGGGGCTACACTACGTGGGTCTAGGTTGGTCCCCTATCAATCGTGAAGAACATCCAAACATACAACGATTTGTGTACAACCATATTGGCAACAACTTTGGCATTATAGTTGTAGGCTACACATGACAAGAGTAGAGTTTATTGTTTGGAAATATTGAGACAATCTGCGTCGGCAAGGAGTATGATTGAGTTTCGTAAGCACACGGAAAAACGCTGCAGCTTCCTTAGCATACATATATACAGTAGCTATATGTACAAAGAAGTATAGGTTTAAGTGATAGTATACCTCAGTACACTATATAATAGAGTATTTCACAAGCTTGTGTTTTATCTAGCTGGAGTGGTCCAAACGGTATGATAGAATATATAGTACACAAGGACTTCCATTGTGCAATATGGTGCAGACATTCAGTGAAGATACATTATTCAGATGGTTGTACGTTTAGTTTTTAGTGCCTAAACCTAATGTGTTTTCCCCTTCTGCAATGACCCTTCCTTAGTGGTGGTTGATTTGTGCCTTGTTTACTGTGTGGCCCAAAATCAACAGTGGACTTTTATGAGGGTTGATATCCACTTCTAAGCAGGGGTTGCTCATTACTCTAATCATGGGTCTGCTCGTTTTATGTCAAACAGGTGGTAGACTTATCTATACTAGTTTAGTCTACTACCTGTGCTCTGGTGCGTAAAAGGACCCATAATTAGTGTTATGAGTGACACCTGCGTTACTCCCTCTGTGAAAAGGGATTATTTGCAATTACTTCACACTAGTAATAGTGATACAATTGTAGGACATTTAAACCTGCACCATGTGACTTTTCTACTGCAGCTATTCACTCCCTCAAACAATCGAATATAAAACACACGCATCCAAGAGTCAATCTATCAAGGGAATGTTTCTCGTTTTATTCTGGTCCATTTCTTCCTGGTCATTCTGGTCCCCCTCTACTCTAATGGAAACGCTTGCATAGTACAGGTTTAAATACAATAATACATGTAAAATACATTCGATATTATACAATCAATGGATCTATTTCCTTATTAACACCGCACTATTCAGTCACAGAACATTTTATGATACTTTAACTGTGGGTTAATTGCGCAATTCAGCATTGATTAACAGTTGAGGAATCATGAACTACACACCCTGACACGCCTTCTGATTCACGTTAGATATATACACTGCAGTGTGTTCATAGTCACATCCTGTATGGTGTTTGCTAACGTTCACCATTGGTTCTGGAATTGACTTGACATACTAAGATGACTGCACTGAGAGTTGTCTTTTTGCGTTGTTTTTGTCACCGGTCACATGCCAAAGTTGTTAAAGAGTTACCAAATACTCAAACCAAATCTCATGAACAGTGCAAGACATGGTATCAAACACAACATGGTGTCTCAGTCGTTTGTATTTTGTATTCCCCGGTGAAATCACCTCCATTAAAAGTTTAAAAAATGAAATTGAATTAGCAATGGTTAACTAGAGATGGCACTGTTCCCCGAGGCATGATTTTAGTGCTTGGTGACTCTCAAGAAAGTTTGACACTTCTTTATACCATGTCTTATTGATAGCATTATAAGTGTTGGCAGCATGTTATGCCATTTTTAAATCTCTGCTTTTCAACAGTTTTTTTCCCGACTGCAGTTTTTAAACCGTAGCAGTTCTGTGCTACGGCGAATCCTACATACATTCAAATCATGACAATTTATATTCTGCATTGTTTCAAAAGACGTATGGGAAACGTACTTAATGGGTCAATACTCGGCTTATCAAAGGAAAAATAATAAAAGGCTGAATAAGTTCACACAGGTTGGGTTTCTAAATTCCACAACAAACCACAAAATGGTGCATGCGGAGTTGTCGCTATTTTATGATACACTCTTAGCTATCATTTGATCCTAAATCACTTTCAGGTCAATAGCTCATTAATCTGAGGGGGTTCACAGAAAGCAAACAGTCTACCTGTACAATGTGTGTTATCAATATTGATATGACCAATTGTATGTACTGTAGATTGTACAACAGAGTATTTATGTGGTTGAAAAAACGTCAATAAATCTTGAGAGATAGTACCTGTTCGAATTGAGTGCTTTTCATTTCCGGCTGCCAAGATCCCTCGGGGGCCTGTGTGTCAATACCAGTGTTTATTATCTATGTGAGCGGGGTCTGAAACAGCTCCTGCTGCAACCTTGCCAGAGCTATCAGCGGATCAGTCTCTGGCTCTGTGCCGCCGCACTGGGACGGCTCCTTGGAGATGTACCCTTGATCGGAGCCGGTGCTCGGGCCTTTCGTAGAGAGCCGCAACAGGAGCTCCGTCTCCCCTACCTCGACGGGATGGGGGCCCCCCAGCAACAGCTGAAGCGGCCGCAGGTTCTCAATATCTGAGCGGGAGGGGTACTGAGGAGCCGCGTGACCTTGATCGGTCCCGGGGCATGACACCAGGTCCTGCTCGTCGTCCTCGACGGGACCATGACTGCCGGGTTCTTCCCAGACACCGAGCCACTGCTGACGCACCCGCGGCGCCTCGCTGAGCGATGGCCCGGCAAGGGGCACGCGTTCCTCCGTGTCGCTGCAGTCCGGACGCTGCTGGGTCACGAACCCTATGGGCGGATTGACCAAGAGCGTGTTCAACCGGTACGGATCCTGGGACGCAGGGTTGATCCTCGGCTCGATTGCCACCACGGAGGTTGTGTCGCATTTGTGGTTTAGTTCAGGCGTCAGCACGTACACCGAGTTGGCGTTCTGGATCACCGCCTCGTTTATGAAGACAGGAGTCCCGTCTCGGATCAGAGGAACGCATTCCAGGACCGGAGGGATCTCCGGGAATTGGTTGAGCATGTTCTGCCGGGCCACCGCGTCCTCCTCGCTGGCCACACATTCAGCCTCAAACCAGTCAGGATTCTCCATCTGGTAGGCCTTAAAGGTTTGGATGGCGTCCCTCAGGGCCGCGCCCGATTGACAGTTGAAGTACTCCTCCTTGCCGATGCCCTCGATGTGGTTGACACGGCCCGGCTGGTACTTCTCCATTTCCAGAATGCGGAAGTACAACTCCTCAAAGTGCTTCATCAGCCGGTACTTGACGGCGATGTCGAAGACGGACGGCACATCCCGTTCGTCGCTCACATCCTCAAAGTACGCCACGATGTACTTCCCCAGGGCGGCCGGCTGATGCATGTTGGGCAGGAACAGGTTGAGGAACGGCACCAGCATGTCGTCGTTAGGGGAGAGCATGTCCTCTCTCAGCAGCACCCGCTCCTCGCCGCACATGGCCCGCCACTTGGCCTGCACGCCCCGCGAACACAGGATCAGGATCTTGTCCATGGGATGCTTAAGCTGCTGCCGCTGCCACTCCAGCCATCGCGTGGTTCCCACGGTGCCCACCATGGTGGTGTCCAGGAGGTCCACCAGCACGTCCGTGCCGCACTTTGACTTGAGGAAGGAGCAGAGGTTCAGCACCACGGCCCTGTAGAGTGGGTGGTCCTGGGAGTAGATGACCAGCAGCTTGGGAGGCTGCACGTCCAGCAGGAGTCTCTCTTCTTTGATCGGTTTGGAAGTAAGATCGATGCGACGTGGATCTGTGACCGAAGTGTGACGGGAAAATGCCACGGTGTTATTATAAGTGTCTTTAAAGTATGTTCAAACTGGACATGAAACACAGTGCAAAATAAATAACCAAAGTGGAAGTATTTTTTAATCAAGAGTAAAAAAAATATACGTGTAAATAACAATAATATTTGACTCACGTTTTTTAGGCTTTAGGATGACATATATAATAAATGCTATCACTACACACAGGAAGACCAATCCAAATCCAATCAATGAGTAGGTAGCAATTGGGCTAGAGGGACGTAATGGGGCTAGTGGCTCTGTAAAATATGAACAGACAGTATATTGACAACACAGTAAGCATTTGTAATAACCATATGTAACCACACAGATTTTACCAGTATGGTTATGGCTGTAGTAGTTAAGTCACTGATACCTCTACAGATAGAGAAGCTCTTTCTTCGCCTGGTGCAGTCATTGCGACATTCTAGGAAGAAGGGCTGGATCTGTAAAACAGATTTGCAAATTGAACAATAGGGATTTTTACGATTTTAGTCTGTTTAATAAAAGAAAAAGGTGAATAAATCAAGTTCTCCCATGAAGAAAGGGCAAAAGGAAAACAAAAACGCAGAAACTGCTTTCACACAATCAGTTATTATTATTATCACAGAGATGAATGTATTATTCCTCGATCATTTTCTTCTTCAGATGGTTTCAGATCGTTACCATTACGTCCATGTTGCAGCAGCTCTCTGGCCAATCCTTGACGTTAAATGTCACATTCAATGATGTCATGTTGTTCTGGAAAGAAACACAAAAAAGTACTTTGTTATGTGACCGCCATACAGTCTCAACGTGCATGTCTTCAATGGGAAGTATGGAGGACCTTACTGCTGAAATATATTCGCTGTGTGAACCTGAACATGACCCTTTTACATTTAGGTTAAACTCGTTCAACATGCTTGTTAGGTTCACTACATCACCAAATAACCCAGTTCCAAACGTAGTTATTTGGTGAAGGTTTGGTTTATCTAACCATGAAACCAGCTCCTGTTCGTTTTTATCATTAACCACACAGCTTTTAGGACTTTAATTGAACCTAATTACAATGTGGCACAGCTGACAAGGCTAGAGAACGGAGCACAGATGGACGTGCTCACCATCCATCTCTCTATGATCCCATATTTTTAAATCCTTTCATAGCAAAACAACCACACAGCTCAACCCTTTTTTCATTTGACAAAAAGGCTTTTTCATGATGACAATGAAGCATAGTAAAAGGCTGCGATAGATCCATATAATTTGGCATCAGTTGCAAGGAGAGAGGCCTGTTGTCTTGCTCTCTCATGGTTTCTACCCCACTGTTTTTTGTTTTCCATTGCCCTTCGGAGGAGTTAGGGTTAGGGGATAATGTGTGGGCCTTTGAGATCCCGGCCTATACCAAAACAGTTGACTTGAGCCCGCTTTGGATAAAAGGTTGAGGCCCAAGATTAATATCTAACTGAGAACACAATGGGAACTGCTTGTATACAAATACAATCCTAACACTGATCTTTTAGAGAAGGTTAAATATTTTAAATGATTAACACATTGCATTGTGAGCCAAACTGTAGACGGCCACTCCTTAACCACTACACTGGAGAATAATGTGTCAAGGAGTAGAACTGGTTTGACAAAACCAACCATCTAGCCAGACCTCCAAACCACACTTACCATCCCAACTATAATATTATGATTGGTACATGATAGTTATCACAGTCACAGTTGTACTCATGTTTACATTGTCAGAGAGGTCAGAGAGGTGGTTTTCTCTCCTATTGTATGGTATTTCACTTCTAAAGATCTGGCATGTGTGTGGGTGTGTGCGCACGTGTGTGTGTGCGTGTGTGTTTGTGAGTGTAAGTGTGAGAGAGTGAGTGAGAGAGAGAGAGAGACCAGAGAAGATAAAGACAACCATAAAACATCAAGGCAATTTCCTGCAAAGCATCCTGTGTTCTAAAGAAAACTGGTGCTAAATGTTACAAAACTCCGAAACATCGTTTTTTGAGTGTACAGCGTATTTTCTCTCATGTTACGCAGGGAGGAAACACATTGGGCTTTGACGTACCACACAAAATTAGCAAAAAGGCATAAAAAGGGGCGTTACACCAAAGTCATTGACGCACAGATTCCACAGACAGAGGAAGGGGACTTTACCATGTAGACCTCCTTGTGTTGATGGCTACCTTGACATTGGACGACAACTCTGTATCGCTCGGACAGTTTGTCTGTGTTGAAGCCCACAGACAGTCTGTCTGGGTCCCACACTTCAGTTACGTTGGGACTCCAAAGGCTTCCTGTGTGGACCCACACATCGACCAATCACATCACAGCTCACTCAGCGACAATAGGATTGTTAATTAAGTTTGCGGTGATTGTGTCGACTCACCGCTCTTGATACAAAACTTGCTTTTCTTTAATCTGGGATGTTGGCAATCTAAGAAAGTAATAAATCATGAATATAATAAAAAATGCGTTGAACAGAAAGTACTGTGACCATATATAGACATGTCATACCTGGGACAGTGATCTCCCTGTTGACATTATAACCGCTGTGGAGCGGTTCCGGTTTAGGGATGTTGAAGACGGAGACTAGATACGTTTGGCCAGGGTCCACCATTACTGTAAATACTGAGAAAGACCACTAGAAAAGAAATAAAACACTGTGAGTGTGTGTGAATAGATTATCATAGGCTAGTTCATTAACCGCAACTATGACAAGCCTAAAAGCAAAACCAAAACATTCCTTCTTGAACTTACTTTCTCCCCAGATGGATTTCTCGACGTTAATCGCTGAGAAAAGGAATACCGAACACAGAGGTCCTGGTTTGTGTCCCTCAGGAGAACGTGAAGTTCGGTTCCGCTCAGGTAACTGATACTTCCTGTGTGGAGATAGAAAGAGAGGGTGAGAGTTGAATTTGACAGATTCTGACTATTATTCTACTAAATGTGAGCCACCCGTCGACGTTGTCACTGAAGTGATATTTGGAGACAAGGAAGATGACTTGAGGATGAGATCCAACGTATCTTTACTTCGGGTTAGGTTCAGTAACATTACAACCCCAGGTATTCCTACGCGGCTCATGTAGTGACGTATCACTCCGCATAGGTATAATCTAGTTGCATTTACATATCACAACAGTCACAGGGACACATTGGCCGTCATGGTTAGGCCTACCATCGTCCACCATATTCCACCTCGCGTGGATGACTGGGAACACATTTCCCTGCTCGTCTTCTCGCGTCTCCCAGCTGGCGTTCAACCCCTCTGGGGCCGCTGGGATGTACTCCGTTTTATTGGACAAACGTCTGTCCATGCAGTTATCTAAACGGAAAACATAAGACGACGGTAAAGGTCCGTGTATAATATTCAGATCCACAACCTGCGAGAACAGGCCTATTTGTATTACATACAATAACGGAGCATGTAAATGAAACAACGCAGTGCAAAGTAGAAATGACACTGCAGTTTGACTATGAAAACGAAGAACACGTTAACACTCACTTATGTGGACTTCACATCTCAAACCCTGCGAGCAGAAACATAAAGGCGATATTGTTAGGCGTCAACTACAATTTTTTGACATCATGTTTTAGTGCTTAATTCATTAATAGGGCCACTACTAGGCTACTATACACCTATACGTATGTATGTATACGTATATAGTAGGCTAGTATATTCCTAGTCCATAACACATGACATTTAGTCCTACCTGTTGAGAACAATCAGAAGACGCCCCGGGCACGATCCGTAGACCGATAGACACATGGAAGAAAATCAGGACAAGAGCCGCTTCTCGAAACAATAGCATGGTTAGTGTTGAATGGTGACCGCCTTTGTTATTTCCATTGTACGCAGTTCCGATTAATTATACGTCCGATCTTCGCTTCAAAAGTTCAAAAAGTGACACCGAGAAGTTGTTTTTGACGCCGTGTTGTACAGTACAGGTACTGTCAGACAAACGGCCATTTGTGAGTAAACTTCCTGGTACACATACAATGTGTCGCATGTGGTTGGACTTCCTGGAAGCTCTTTAAACCTGTAGTAAGAACGTGATCTTACATTTAGATAAACATACTTTACATTTAGCCTTTTGAGATGGAAGGCCATTCCGTTTTTATTGGAAGCAGATCTAGGTTATAGACAATACAAAAAAAATACATTGCTTTACAGTGCGTCACCGAGAAAAATAACTACAATACACCTGTTTTGTTATTTGAATAACATAGATTAATATCTATGCCTTGGTTTCTGAACTCGGTTTCTGGTTTCGATGCCTTTAGCAATATGCCTATACAAATTAACACAATTCAATTGCAATGTAGCTTTTACACCACAGGGTGGCAGTAAAGTACCATTATATAAGATATACGAATATCTGTCTCGTGTGAGAGAGAGAGAGAGAGAGAGAGAGAGAGAGAGAGAGAGAGAGACTATCGCCTGTTGCCATACTACCAAAGGCTAAAAGTAAATTAATTAAAGGAGTCATAGAGCGCATCATAGTTGTATTGTCAATCGATTTCGTTCTATTCTATTTATCAATGAAGGACATCTTGGCACTCATCCTATAGGGTAGTAGGCCTACAATGTCTATACGATGACATTTCTAATCACACATTTTATCACACTATGCTCATTGCATGTTCCCAAAATAATGAAAACGTTTTGCCTTTAAACTCTAAACCTACATATGTGTACACTTCACCCCAACTCAGCCGTGTTCATCACCCTTGTGCCGATTCACTCAAACCCCATCAAGTTGTCCTACATAACTCGTTTTTTACATCAAAGAAGGCTTTTATCCCCATTCACGTCCTCGTGCAGCACCTGCAGCACTTGACAGCGTAGGCTACACTCGATTAAGCCCGATCAAAATCACCCCCAAGCAGGTGATGCAGAAATGTGTAACATCACACGGCGAGAACGTAGTCGCCGTTTGACAGCCTTCTGTATGTGAAACCTCGTGGATCAACCGTCTTATCGCCGCACCGCTCCAGTGCCCGCGTGACCGCATGGTGGTCGCTACTACGCTCTACCGCTACGGGAGCCCGCGCGCCCGCGGTCGTGTTTTAATGGTAGGGAATATTAAAAGTTGGGAAAGTGAACAAGCATGTGGGTCCATATACCCTTCAGTGAATCCAGGTGTCCCTGCGCAGATGTTGTGTTCATACGCTGGCTTACGGGCGCGGGGTCGATTGTTAGAACAAAATCGTTTTTTTTTAAAGGGGGAGAAGGTAGTGAGTCGTGCACAACGTGTTTTGAGAGCGGAGGGCTGGCTGCTCTCTGATCTTCAATGAGATTTCCTGTGTGTGTGTGTGTGTGTGTTTGTATGTCTGTGTGTGTGTTTGTCTGTGTGTTTGTGTGTGTGTGTGTGTGTGTTTGGGGGCGGTCTCC
>OOFG01049189.1:0-10321 GCA_900323295.1 Molva molva
TTCCAATGATGGGTTCAGATATGTAGTTATATGGGTTTTATCTTTGTCAGTATTTCCGTATTTTGTAATGACTCTGTGTTCATCTTTATCCTCACATTGTGTGTGTTTGTGTGCATGTGCGTGTGTGTGTGTGTGTGTGTGTGTGTGTGTATTTCCTCAGGTTGTGAAACTACTAAACAACAAGAGATCGCAGGCTGTGGGGATTCTGATGTCTTCTCTACACCTGGACATGAAAGACATCCAGCATGGTAACTTTAATCATAATCATTGGACGAGGTTCCGGCATTATCTGGGTTGTTGTGACACCTTTTTCTGAAATCAATAGTTGAGTTAGTTGTGGCCCATATGTTCCAGTAGCTGGGATATTTGTACTCTCCTAAGGTGAGCTCATGGAGGACAGGACCCCTGTTAAGCAGAAGGGCAGAAGCTTGATTGATCGATTCATTGAACTCATAAGAGTTTGCCTCGGCTGGGCTTCAACTGATTTCCACATATGGGCGTGGCCTTACATATTTTAAAAACTTGAGCCAATCAGATTTAAAGGCTAACTCTTTGTCCTGCCAGATCCGGTTGGAAGTAAACCCAAGAAATCTCGGAGAAAAGCCTTCAGTGCAAATTTCCGTTTATCTTATAACATTGTTCGCTTTTGATTTCTCTGGGAATTTGCATAGGGCTGAACTTGTGAAGGGGGTGATAGTATAGTAATGTATAACAGACATCTAAGCTGTACACAGGGGGCATGTGTTTATGTCGGTGGGCTGTGGTGTGAATCTATCCATTAGAAGGTTTGACCCTGTGCAGGTGTCACCAGGATTAGGTCTGCCACTGGCCAGGGGGCTTTAAGGCTTTAGGTTGTCTCTGCTTTTTGAGGCTGTTGTTCTGGCCAGAGGACATTTCAGCGTTCAATTTGCTGTTGCACCGTATAGCCATGGCTTTCATTCACCTTGCTGCATCAAAATACATTCAATACTGCAACGTCCAAAAGCAGTTTCAGCTGACTGAGACAACATCTCATTCTGGCTGCACTTGACACCATTAGCTTATCCCTCTCACCGTGTGTCCCTAACTTTGACCTTTCTCTGACCTCCACGATAAGCCATAAGTCCTGTTTTTTTTCCATTTTAATTTCTCTCCAAATACATTCTTTCAGTTTCTCAGTTTATTTTAGTACTGATTATGATGTTTCAGTATTACCATGTTAAAGTGTAAGTAGAAGCGCAAAAATGATTTCAAATGGCAATCATATTTTTCAAACGGCTAACAATATCCTTCAAATGGCCACCACGTATTTGAAATAGAAAGCACATGTGTGTGTAACCTCTTGTCCCCAGCCATCCTGAACCTGGATAACGCAGTAGTGGATCTGGAGACCTTGCAGGCCCTTTACGAAAATGTAAGGAACATATTTTGGGTGTTATTACTCATGTTCTTCCACATACCCCTGTTTTATTAAATGTATTTTTAAATTGTAGAGAGCACAACAGGAGGAGATGGAGAAAATAGAGAAACATCTCAAGTCTTCTAAAGAGAAGGATCATGCCAAGCCACTGGACAAACCTGAACAGTACGTCTTCCCTGCATCGCGTCAGCCGCTGATCACGATACTCTAATGCTACCAGTAACATGTACAAACCAGATAGCAGCTAACCATGGTAACACTAGCAATCCTTTTCTTTTCGCTGGATATTGGCTGGATTCAACACTGATCGCCTGTCTCGTTCTATCTCAGGTTCCTGTACCAGCTGGCCCAGATCCCCAACTTCCACGAGCGAGTTTTCTGCATCCTCTTCCAGTCCAGCTTCACAGAATGTATTTCCTCAATACTCCGTAAGCTGGACATTATGCAGCGAGTGTGCAAGGTAACATACCCCTTCAGTTACAACTCCAGCATCTTGAAATCCCACTATTAAATTCTACCAGAGCATTTAGAATAATACACATCTACATCCACACACAACTTAAACCTGCACTTTTCTACTGTAGCTATTTACTCCATGAAAAATGATCTGAACTCGAAAATTCCTCAGGAATAAAACAAGCCCATCCATGAGTCAATCCATCCAGGGAATTTCTATCTATAGATCGTTTTTCTTCTGCCCTATCCTTGCGAAGCATCTGGATCGGCGAGATCACGTTCATGCATAATCCATCTTGCCAAGTTATGTGCTTGTGGCCACAATGCTTCTGACCAATCAGCATCCTTTGAGGAACCACATTAAATGATACTTGATAGATGGACTTCCCAGATGGTTCTGTGTAACAAACCAATCTGGCAGGGTACTTTTTGCCAACGCCACTGAACCTTGACTTCTAGAGGAACTGCAAAGTGGATCTCTTCTTTCTACAGCCGGCAGTTGAAGCCCAGCGGGCTCCTCTCGAACTATAGCAGGTGCTCCAGTTGGACAACACATTTAGCACATAAAGACCCACTGAACTCGCTATATTGAGTACGTATGTACATGAGGGAACGCTCTGCAAGCAGCGTTGCACATACTCCACTGCGTACTTTATGTCTAAATAGATGTTTTATAGCTATGTCCACTAGGAGGCAGGCCAGCGACAAAATAATTTCTCTCTCGGATCGATCTCAGATTGACCTTTATTTTTCTTTAAGAATGTTCTTGCTCAGGTTAGGCACGGTTTAAATTTCTAGCCAACTATTGTGGCATGAAGAGTTGTCCTGGTGCAGTGGCACGCAGAGTTGTCCTGGTGCAGTGGCACGCAGAGCTGTCCTGGTGCAGTGGCATGCAGAGCTGTCTGGTGCAGTGGCATGCAGAGCTGTCTGGTGCAGTGGCACGCAGAGTTGTCCTGGTGCAGTGGCATGCAGAGCTGTCTGGTGCAGTGGCACGCAGAGTTGTCCTGGTGCAGTGGCACGCAGAGTTGTCCTGGTGCAGTGGCACGCAGAGCTGTCTGGTGCAGTGGCACGCAGAGTTGTCCTGGTGCAGTGGCACGCAGAGCTGTCTGGTGCAGTGGCACGCAGAGTTGTCCTGGTGCAGTGGCACGCAGAGTTGTCCTGGTGCAGTGGCATGCAGAGCTGTCTGGTGCAGTGGCATGCAGAGCTATCTGGTGCAGTGGCATGCAGAGCTGTCTGGTGCAGTGGCATGCAGAGTTGTCCTGGTGCAGTGGCACGCAGAGTTGTCCTGGTGCAGTGGCACGCAGAGTTGTCCTGGTGCAGTGGCACGCAGAGTTGTCCTGGTGCAGTGGCATGCAGAGCTGTCTGGTGCAGTGGCATGCAGAGCTGTCTGGTGCAGTGGCACGCAGAGTTGTCCTGGTGCAGTGGCACGCAGAGCTGTCTGGTGCAGTGGCACGCAGAGCTGTCTGGTGCAGTGGCACGCAGAGCTGTCTGGTGCAGTGGCACGCAGAGTTGTCCTGGTGCAGTGGCACGCAGAGCTGTCCTGGTGCAGTGGCATGCAGAGCTGTCTGGTGCAGTGGCAACATCCCGTCAGACGGGTGTGATTATGAACTAGCTCACATAGTTGTTCCGCTATTGTGCAGTTCTACTTCTTCGCGGTTTCCTGCTGCCATCTCGCAGAACGTCAGCGGGTCTTTGGTTTACTGCCCCACGATTTCTGTTGGTATTGCACCTTGCTTATACGTACACTCAAGGAGACGTGCATGAGGACGCATCAAACGAATGCAGGGTCCATGCCAAAGCTGCTCTCCCTTGACTCCCTTTCCTTCCACCCACCACCCCTGCTGGGCATGGGCTGAACTGCATTCTCCTGACCCGGTACCATCTCATGGTGGAAGCTCCACAAGACCCATTCCTGTTATTAACAGAGACACAACCTTCCTCATTCCTGCTTGGACATCTTATCTAGAGTTAGAGTGAAACCACTCTTACTCTGTAAAGATGGCCCTGGTCAATGCCTGATGGCTGTCCAAGTCGTTCATTCTGAACATTTATTCAAACCCTGTGGTTGGATTTTCTATTTGTGATAGAGACTTGGCTACAAGCTTTTCAATTCTCATTCTACCTTAGGCCTGGACATCTGAGCTTAAAGCCCTAACTGTTTTATGAACATAAAAATAAAAATAGGAATAATAAAACCAATAGCCCGGATCATCTATCATTCTCACCGTGCATTAAAGCCCTTGAAAACGATTTATCTTGTACTTTGAATGTAAATAAGATGCCAGAGTGTATAAAAAAGCAATAAGATAGAGCTTGTGTATCAAAAAGGATTCCCCCTACAGAGGTCCAGAGGTCCAGGCTAAGCCCCAAAGTCCTCAAATCCTTCAACCCCCTGCTGGCGTCTGTATTTAAAACCTGCTTCCACCGCCGTCTTCTGACTGCCGACTCTTACTCCAGTTTTGAACTACAATTATCTGAAGTTGAACTGTCAAACCTGGTGTATAAACCCCCAAATCAAGCACAGACTTTAAACGAGTTGTCTGATCTGCTGGCCGCGACTATGCCTAAATGGGATAGAATCTTAATTCTTGGTTACTTTAATATTCATCTTTGTTGCCCTACTTGACCTTTGGTGAGGGATTTTGAAAACCTTGTTGACTCGTTGAATCTTGTTCAAAGCGTCAGTGGTCCCACGCGCCAGCATGGCCACACACTTGGTCTTTCCCTTATGGTGTCCCTGTCTGTAATGTTGAAATGTGTGATCAAGCATATTGCTTATCTGATCACAAACCCTCACCTGAGTGTTGATGAGTCTCTTTATTTAACTCCACCTGTTGAGACATCCTGACTCTGCTGCCCACCTTAAATCCAGACGGCCTTAATCCAGATCCCAGCCCTGGCCAAATGATGCTCCCGCGTGAAGGCCGGACCGGAGAAGAGCGGAGTGTCAATGAAAAAAGAGACCTAAAGTTTGTACGATATCCTGAGAGACAGCTTGACTAAACACCAGGAGTAAAACTGAGAGGATTTTTGTAATATCTTGATTGATGGAATCAATAAATGAGGCTGAGAACGAACATTGCGCGGAGGCTGGTCCTTCAATGAACAAAAACGATAGAAGTTGCATGTGTTATAAACAGTATTTCCAAACATGTGCACTAGGTGGTAGTCTAGTATAGTGAATCATTCCAATGATATGCCACTACATTACCCTCCTTCCCTTTAATCGTTGAGCTATATAACTCAAAAGATATTTACATACAATTATGTAAATAAAATATTTACCCCAAAAACATTAACAAAAAGCTAAATTTGTTTCATTTTTTTTCTAACTAACAAGGAAAAGGCAGACTGCTCTCGCACACCAAGTCAAAGGGTTGATGCTGCACTTTGTTGTTCAGCTTGGGTCCTAGCTTACTGGATCAAAGGTTCAGTCTTTGAGGTGGAATCCACACTCTTGTTAGGATGGCAGCGTGCTTAACGTTGTAATGCTGGTGTGACAACATCTGGCACCACTGGTAGCACTGGAGTCGCTCTGCTGAACTGGCTTGGAGAGTGAGTCGATTTTGCAGGGCTGGAACTTGGAGGAATCGTTAGGGAGGGAGGGGATCCAGGGGTAGACCCATGAGCCTCAACTTGGATGTGACAACTGTCTGTTGTAAGGTAAGTATCATCAGTTAATAGGTGATCAATATGGACTGTACGCTCTGGAACTCCATCGTTGATCAGGTAGGTGACAGGTCCTAGGCGCTTCACTACAGTTCCTTTACTCCATTTTTCCTTTCCCTCTGAGTTCCCCTCAGACCAGTGTCTCAGTGTGGGTGCACCTTTTTCATGGTACTGATTCTGTTTGTGTTGCTTCTCAAGACTGTTTTGGAGAGACAGACTAAAGTAGGCTAAACCTGGTCCTCAACTGACGTTTAAGAAACAGCTCTGCTGGCGAACAGCCTGTTACAGTGTGTGGCGTGTTTCGGTACATCAAACAAAAGTTTGCCAGTCTAAGCTGCAGTGATATAGAAGTCTTTTGGGCCTTGTCTTCACACCTGCTTCATCAGTGCAGGCGTCTGACCTTCCAGCGGCTCCATTAGAGGCAGTGGTCAGCAGGTACCAGGGTCTGTTCAGTGCTCTTTGCTCTGGAGGGTCTGAACTCACTGGAAGTGAACTGTGATCCGTTGTCAGAAACCACTTCTCTTTGCCTCCATTGGAAGCAAAGATTTTGTTCAAGACTTCAACAGTCTTTGCTGAGGTTGGAGTAGTCATATGAATCACTTCCAGCCATTTTGAGTGACTAGTCGACTAGTACTAAAAAGTACTGTTTGTTCTTTTCCCAAAGGTCTATGTGCATCAATGCCACAATCAAGTTGCCTCAATGCACTTCTGCACTACAGCTTATGCATGTCAGTTGAGATACACTACACGCCACATGTAGCATCTTGCTAAAGCTTTCCTGCAGCACATGCCCAGGTTTCCCAGGTGTAGGTCACTCAGTCCCCATAGAATCCATCCTTGGTCTACAGATGGCTCCGTTCTATGGGTAAAGAACAGCCTGAGAGTCTCCTCAGTTGATTGAGTTTGTGCCATCCATGCAGAATGAGCTCCCTCACCCGGCTGAGTACGAGATATTCATAGCCATCCATGTTGTCTTAGACTTTTCTTGGTAATATGGAAAGTGCATCTGCGTTTGGATGACGACTTCAGATACTCTATTACATAGTGGTAGGCCATCAGTATGTGTGCCCACCACTGGATTCCAAAGCAGCCAATGTGGAGGAAGCTGACTGTGGACCCAGGATGGCAAGCGTGGTTTGTGGTCAGTGATGAGAGTAAACTTTCTGCCATACAGGTATTTGTTTAACTTCTTCTCTTCAATAATGATAGAGAGGGCTTCCTTCTCTACTTCTGCCAACGTGCGCTACGGAAACACTGTTGGCTTTTGCTCACCATTCTCCATGACGTGGTGAAGCACCAACACTATGAGGGGATCCATCCCAGGCTGGCCTCAAGTGATCCACTGCTGCGCTCTGTATTAGCTGCTTCTTTGCATTCTGGAATGCGTCCTCACATTCCGATCCCACGTTTAAGGACTCTCCTTTCTCAGCCGTGCATGTAGGAACTGCAGCTGTGTGGAAAGACTTTTCATAAATCTGCCGTAATAATATAGC
Source organism: Molva molva (assembly GCA_900323295.1). Taxonomy (NCBI): domain Eukaryota; kingdom Metazoa; phylum Chordata; class Actinopteri; order Gadiformes; family Lotidae; genus Molva; species Molva molva. Next base: position 7,018 of record OOFG01049189.1, read on the forward strand.
AGTCCAAGGAGTTCAGAGACCTCGGTGGGGCTTGGAGCCCTCACGATGGCTTCCATCTCCTCAGCAGTGGGATGGAGCCCTTCACCGTCCACCATGTGTCCCAGGTTCTCCACTCTGTCCGTCGTGAACCTGCATTTTGACCGCTTCTCCCTCACATTGTACAGAAGTCATTGAGAAAACAGGTCACGTGGGCAAAACCTTAAAGGATTTGACCGATCACTGTCTGAAAGATGGACGGGGCACTGGAGACTAAACGTAGAGCCCATGGTGTGTGTATACTGTGAGATACTTCTGAGTCTTTATCCAGTTCCAGTTGCTGATAGCATGTGATAAGTCTTGTTGAACGGCTTGCCTCCAGCCAATGTTCCAAACAGGTCTTCAATGGTTTGCATTGGATATGATTCTTCTTCCATCCTCTGGTTGTTGGTGACTGTAGTGTCCACAGATTCTCACACATGGGTGCTATCAGCCCCACCTTAGAACAACGGTGACATTTCTGCTGCTTCAATTGAGACGCACTAGCTGCGTGCTTACCTCCACATCTGTAACGAGGCTGCCTGGTGATGTTTGCAGTCCACGTTGTTCTGCTGGGCTGCACTCCGGCCAGTATGTGGGTCACCAGACCTTTTCCATTCTTCTTTCTTTCTTCTCTGGTTATACACCTTGGTCAGTTGCAATTTCTTTTGTTTGACCAGAAAATTAGAATGTGTTGCGTGATGCCATCTCCATGGATAGTGCAGTGTCACATGCACTTCTGAAGGTTACATAAATCTCTGACAATAATTTTCTCTATATTGCCTCAGTTCTCAATCCACTCACAAAACAGTCACGCAGTGATGAACTCAGGTGTGGACCAGAGAGCTGTTTTACTGCCACCCTCTGCAATGACGAGAGGTTTGTGATGGTCGCTGAGTGCCATGGTCAGATCTGCATTTTTCACTTGGTTTATCCGGCACGACTATATTTTTAAAAAGTCTGTGGGCCCCCGCTCTCATAACTGAAGGAGACACACTGGTCTTTTGTTCTGGTTCAACCTCATTTGTTCCAGTCTCCCCAGGTAGATTCAGTCCTCTTTCTGTAAGACTCTCACCGAGCTACAAACATCTTCCAATGGAATCTGCCAGTTGTAAAACAACATGCATAGAACAAGGCCAGGCACTGTCACACACAACCATACACACCCCATGTCACAGATATAATACAACCAATAGGGTGAGAGCCCACTCCAAATACAGAAGAACAGGCTCTAGGCTTAAGGCACTTCAAGAAAGGACCCCAGATCTTACCGTTCTTTGTCTTAATCCTGCCATGAGGAACACTCTCAAGCGGTCCTGAGGAAAGCATCTCAATGAGCCATCTCTCAAGGAGCAGAGGTAGACTGACTTTCAAAATGATTCTCTTGTCAACCACCATGCTGAACATCAGGGCAAGTCACGCATTACAGAGCAGATCAACACCTTGGAGTATCAACAGAAATGTCTGTTCAATATTTGGACAATTTTGATCAAAACCAAAATAAGTGTGAAAGGTTACCATCTAATGACACATCATCACATAAGGGTGGAACTGAGGGATAAATAGGATATAGCTTCGACCTTCTGTTTTCTGTGTTATTGCTTTGTTGTTGCTGTTTTAACTGACATGATGTTTACTCATATGCTTTGAATCTTTTTGGTTGTGCACATGATGCAGGTCTTTTTATCTTCTGTTCTCTGTGTTACCGTCGGCCTGTTATGTTTGATGCTGTGTTAACTCTTACGCTGTACAGCACTTTGGTCAACTCTGGTCAATTTATTTTGCTTTAGAAAAAATATTGACTTGACTTGAAATAACTAACTGTTACTTGCTGCTAGATACAACATATGATCTGTATAGCTATAGATTTGCTATAGGGAGTTATAGAGCGTGTCTTTATTATGTTGTCTTGTCTTGGCTGCTAGGCTAAGCTGTGAGAACCAAGTGTGCAAGAATTCCCAGTTACAAATAAAACGTCCAACTTGATGAGTCCCGTTAAGTGTTCTTGTCTCGTGGCTCCCCCTTCCAGACTCTGCGGAACGGAGAGGGCGTCATGCAAGTGTTGGGTCTGATTCTGGCCTTCGGTAACTTCATGAACGGAGGGAACCGCACCAGAGGGCAGGCGGACGGCTTCAACCTGGACATCCTCCCTAAGATCAAGGACGTGAAGAGCGCTGTGAGTGGCAGCAGACAGACTGACTGAGGACTGTGTGCAGGGGGGACATGATGGCCCACCAGATGTTCCACCTTGGCCACTAAAACAAAACTCGAAATAAGATCAACACTAGAGGCTGTATCTACATGTAATACTTGATAAAGGAGGCTAGAGGCTAGAGGCTGTATCTACATGTAATACTTGATAAAGGAGGCTAGAGGCTGTATCTATATGTAATACTTGATAAAGGATCAATACTAGAGGCTGTATCTACATGTAATACTTGATAAAGGATCAATACTAGAGGCTGTATCTACATGTAATACTTGATAAAGGATCAATACTAGAGGCTGTATCTACATGTAATATTTGATAAAGGATCAATACTAGAGGCTGTATCTACATATAATACTTGATAGAGGATCAATACTAGAGGCTGTATCTACATGTAATACTTTATAAAGGAGGCTAGGGGCTAGAGGCTGTATCTACATATAATACTTGATAGAGGATCAATACTAGAGGCTGTATCTACATGTAATACTTGATAAAGGAGGCTAGAGGCTAGAGGCTGTATCTACTCAGTGGCCTGGTTGGCCAGTGCACATTTCTCTTTTGTGTAATGAGAAATGACTTAATAACTCTCTCATATGCTCTCTGTTCACAGGACAACACCAGAAGTCTTCTTTCGTATATCGTTGCTTACTATCTCCAACACTTTGACGAGGTAGATAACCTTTTCTTTTTCCTATTCCCCTTGTTATGTCGGGGGGGACTGGGGACAGTTGCAACTCTTTTTGCATTTGTCTCAATTACTCAGGGACAGATTGGACTGGACCAACCACATCTGAATATATTCAACTTCTTACCCATACTATTTTAAGATGATCACACATGACATATAGTGCAGAAGTGTGATGTTCACACTGACCCCATGTCCGGACAGTGTGAACGGTATCCAGGGACAGCTGCAACATGCATTCAAACGCAATCAAATCTCCTAAAGTTGGATATGCACAAACATTTTGCAGAGAGGTTAGTCATGGGCCGAGAAAGATCTGATTACATTTCCACGCCCATTCGCCATGGGGCCGCGGCATGGGGTCAGTGTGATGTTCACACTGACCCCCCGTG
>OOFG01049232.1:0-10286 GCA_900323295.1 Molva molva
CAGACGTCCGGGCGCAGCACCCCAGGACCGGGCTCCGCCATGACCCCCGTCGCCCCCAGCCAGCTCCAGACCGTCCGGGAGCAGATGGCCACGGCTCTGCGGCAGCTGAAGGACATGGAGGAGAGGGTGAAGGGGGTCCCGGCGCTGGAGAGGGAGCTGGCCAAGCTCCGCGCCGAGAAAGAAATGCTCCTGCTGGCGCTGCAGGAGAAGAGGGAGGCTGAGGAGAGGAGAGAGGAAGAGGAGAGGAGAGAGGCAGAGGAGAGGAGAGAGGCAGAGGGGAGGAGAGAGGCAGAGGAGAGGAGAGAGGCAGAGGGGAGGAGAGAGGCCGAGGAGAGGAGAGAGGCAGAGGGGAGGAGAGAGGCAGAGGGGAGTAGGAAGCAACACATGGAGACCTCCACTCAAACCACGGAGACCCTCCAGAGCTCGGCCCAACCCAAGACCCCGCGGCTGGCGTCTCCGCCGGCCTCCCCTAGCCGCCTGGGAGGCGGACGGTCCGAGGAACTCAAAAAGCTCACCGCCCGGTTCGAGGCGAAGAAGGAGAAGGCGCCGGAACGCCAAGAGAAAGTCGTCCCGAAGGTCCTGGAGAAAGTCTTGGTGCCGCTGGAGCAGAAGTCGGTGGCGGTAGGGGAGGACAAGCGGATGGACTCTGCGGTGTTCTACTACAGCCTGGGGAGGAAGGACGCGTGCGAGGGGGTGGAGGTCCCCGTGCGCGACCAGACCACGGGGACGGAGGAGCCCCCGCCGGGCCGCGAGGAGGGCACCCAGACCAGGACGGTGCAGACGCAGGAGGCGGGCGTCTGGGTGATGGAGTCCCTGCTGGGGGTGACCAGCGAGGCCCAGCGGGAGCTGGACACCTTGCAGGACACCATCAAGTTCCAGCAGGAGTCCATGGTCGCCCTGGAGCTCCGGCTGAGCTCAGCCGACAGAGACCTGGGCGCGCTGAGGGCCCGGGCCCAGGAGTGGGAGTCCAGGGTCGCTCTGGACAAAGGGGTCCAGGCCACGCCCGGCACCGCGCACATGTCCGTGGGGACGACGCCCTCGAACCCGCGGCATGTCGGAGTCACGTGCCGTCCGGAGGTGGTCAGCGTGTGCGTCGGTGAGGATGCGACGGCCGATCCCGTCGAGCGAGGCACGCAGACGGACGCTGAGGTGGTGGAGGAGCCGGCGGCGGCGGCGGCGGTGGCTACAGAGCCGGTTGCTATGGTCAACGCAGCGTGTCAGTGGGAGGGTTTCCCGGAAGAAGAAGAGGAAGAGGAGGATGTGGTGGTGGTGGAGGTGGCGGTGATGGAGCCCAGAGCCGCGGCCACGGTTCTGAAGAAGCGTCAGCTGACCATCGCCGAGTACCAGATCACGCCAGACGAGGAGCTGGTGAGCGCCGCGGAGAAGATCGGTGTGGAGGAACGCGAGGAAGGCGCACCTGCCAGACCCAAGACAGGTGAGCACCTTAGGGCTTCAGAGGGTGGCTTAGCTTGCCTGCTTCCTGGGGTTCTGTTATTCGGTTAATCTCGTCCATGAGATACATTGGACATGAGGTACAAACCTGAAATTGCTCTAATATCCCTAACCCAACATTCAATGTGTGCCACAGAGACACATAGAATTCCCTAAATGTAAAATAACAACGGTAACTTTCAATTCAATTTTTTTATTAATTCATCAATGTTTTCTACATTTTACATTAAAGGAATGTGTCATGGATGGGTATAGCTTTGGTTCTTATTCAAAGAGAATGATGTCATAGCAGGTCCCGCAGACTCAGTGAAGATGTGGGAGTTCTGAACAGACATTTTGTTGTGTCTGAACTTACTCTCCGAATAACCGCAGAGCATGTGTGACTACAGAAGGCTAAAGATCAGTTTGTGGGATGTCTAAGTGGCTTGATCCCTTAATCCATAGCCAATGGATTCAACATATTGCCCTTCAAGTACATGGAGGGCGATATTGGCCATCCAACAGATATACTCCCGTAAAAGGCACACTAACTTATCAAACATGGCTGCTAAGCCCAGCTCGTTTCATTAGCTGGTGTGAACAGTGGAACACTGTTTACACCCCTCATGTGTTTCAAATTGTGGCTCGCATAAAAGTCTTATGATTCAATTCAACCCATTGTGGTTGCAATTGTGTTTTATTCATAAAATGTTAAGAGGGGGGAAACCCTGTGACTGGCTGATTCCAAACTGTGTTAAATTAACGTGCTGCCTTCTGGCTGTTTATGGTTATATAAATGAGGTTATATAAATGTTTAAGGCACAGAAAACAAAAGTCCTTTTTGTCATTCTGCTGATCTGCAACGTCCGCTGTGTCGTCTGTCTGGATGCTGCTGGAGGATACTGACCTCATACTGCTGAGTGTCCTGTTCCATCGCCTTCATTACTTACTATTTTACCCACATTTAAGGGCTTTATAGCTTGTTTAATGAACTTGTTTATTTAATCTCGATACCTTTGGGCCTGGTCTGTCCCTTCAGTTTTCATCGTGCATTCGACATCAGGGTTGTACTGAAATAAATATTTCTAGACATGATATGCAATATTACTTTGTGAGACATCTAGTCATTAACACACATTTCTGTTATGTTTTTGTATGTGTATCTGTTGAAGATCAAGTGTTGCTCTATAAGAAATGCCCATCATGTTGTTGACTTCATGAAATCAGCAATGTATTACAGTGCGTTACAACTGAGGAGAAGCCCTCTGAGATGATGTCCTTCTCCGTCGCCTTGACAACCGTGTGTTTGCCTTCTCCCAGGTCTCCTGAAGTCCATCATGAAGAGGAAGGATGGGACTAACACAGGCAGCGCTGGCAAGAAGAGCCTGCAATTTGTCGGCATCCTCAACGGAGGGTAAGATAGAACATGGAACCATGATTGGAATGTAGCCCTCCTATAGTGCTGATTCACCGTGTGGCTATCTTGGTTCTACACGTTTGCTGGGTGGGTAAACTGAATGCGGGATTTCTCAGTCAGTTTCCCCACCCTGCCAGCTGTACAGTTCCTAATGTCAGGTCTAAGTAAATAACATTATTTGGTATTGCATTCAAATTGTACTATATTCAAATTTCCCGTTTTACAAATCTTTTCATGAACACTTTTGTTGGTGGATCAAAACCACATTGACACGTTCTGAAAGCAAACAGTCAGATGTCCTTTGCCATTTAATCTTTTTGGTGTTTTTTAACTTAATTAGCTCCTGATTGAATTCTGCATAGTCCTCCCTGCCATATAGTATGGTTTCTCTACTGCCTCCTAGTGGTTAGAAACAACTTAACACTGCTTTAAGTGTTTACATCTATACCAACTGTCCAAAATCTCCCCCCCAGGTATGAATCTACATCGAGCGAAGAGGATGCGGAAGACGAGGAAGACGAGGAAGACGAGGAGGAAGAGGGGAGCTCCTCCGGGGAAAGTGCCGAGGGCGAGTGCTCGGACAGCGACGAGGAGGATGAGGCGGCGTTGGATGGGGATACGTCAGACGAGGAGCGGAACGTCAACGTGGACGAGAGCGACACGGACGAGGAAACCCTGAGAGCCGCCCACGGCGATGCGTCGCAGATCGTGAAAGAAAAGTAAAATGTTCTCTTAAAATGCACCATTTTAAAATGTGCTTTTAAAATATCGAATAGCTTTTTAGCCTCTCCCTAATTTCTCTTCATCTGACCTAATTATATGCTTTGTCAATGTCCTAATGTGTCACACCACTTTGTTTTTCTTTGTTATTTTGACTTTTATCAATTTTATCAGTCAATAAAATCTATTTAGATTATAATGTTCATGATGCACTGGAAAACGACACCATTTGTCATATTGTTTTGTTGTGATTCTGTCAAAGATGATTCTACCAAGTTTATATGAGCTTGAGGATAGAAGTGCATTAGAATAGAATAGAGTACCATAGAATACCATAGAATAGAGCGGTGTGTTATTCCGGTGTGTTGGCTCTCTGCCGCAGGTTTGAGCTGAGTTCTAAGATGCGAGAGGCGTGTCTGATCCTGAAGAACCACCTGAACGATGACATCACCACCCTCAAGACCAAGGAAGTGGTGAGTTGGAGCCATGCTTTGAATCAGGATCCATCCGTCACTCACCACACCGAATGGCTACCGTTCTTCTTATGGGGATTAAAACATTTTGATTGTGGAAAATATAAACTCAAGTGTTTCCATCAAGACAGTATATAAAGAGGGGGAGTACAATGTAGGGTGTTTGACTGTTAGCCTAACGGTACTGGTTCGGATCCCCTGCATCCACAAACTAACCGTAGACATCCTTGGCCAAGAGGCCCAACCTCTACCTGCTCCTCAGTGACCTCTATCTGAATTCACTGTAAACCGCTTTCGATAAAAGCAACGTCATGACTAATAACCCAAAAACGTGTATATACGTCAGAGACACTAAACACCAGACAGTACGACATGTGACCTCCGACCCCCTTCCCCAGCTGTCCAGCACACACTCGGTCCAGCTGGAGTGGTTCCGGGTGTCCAGCGCCAAGACGGCCCAGCCCCCGCGGGTGTCCGACTACCTGATGGTGTTCACGGAGGTGTCGGCGGCGCTGCTGGATCACGTGGTCAACATGACGGACGGGAATGGGAACACGGCGCTGCACTACAGCGTGTCCCACTCCAACTTCGGCGTGGTGGGGCTGCTGCTCGACACGGGTGAGGGTAAAACACGGATGAAACATGGATGAAACACGGATGAAACACGGATAAAACACGGATAAAACACGGATGAAACACGGATGAAACACGGATAAAACACGGATAAAACACGGGCGAAAAACGGATTGAAAATGCCGATTTGAGACGCAGATAAAAAACACGGATTGAGAATGCGGATTCAAAACGGAGATCCAAAACAGATTCAAAACGCAGATTCAAAACACAGATTCAAAACACAGATTCAAAACGCAGATTAAAAACACGGATTCAAAACGCAGATTCAAAACACAGATAAAAACACTTTGGGGTGTGTCGGCACCCTTATGGCGAACCTAGTTATGGATAAGAGGAATAGAAAATGAATGTTAAAGAGACGACTCCAACCGATGGAAATATATATAACATACTTACATATTGTTGTTGGGCTGGGATCAAACGTTACACTTCCACGTTACTTGTCACACACAACAAACAAGATGGGGGGGAGGGGAACCATCATTCACATTCACCCTCTTGTGACGGACATCAGCATGAGTTTGAGGAAAAACACATGATTCACGTCAGTTTAAACATTAACGAACATCGTCCTTCTCGCTGATACAAAACAAATAAATCTGCCTGACTTTTGTTTTATTCCTACGCTTGCACGTCTGTAAACGTCCTGCCGCTTGGTGTTTGTTTTAGAATTCCAATGGGATCAACCTTGGTTCTTTAATGGAATGAAGACACACCTCACCAGTGCGTGGTGGGGCCTTGTGATTGGACGGGGGCTCGTGGAATGTTAGTGTTGATTTTCCCGTCATGTGACCAAACAAAATTCCATTAAGCGTTTATCTTAAACCAATAGTATGTCTTTAACCTGAGCCGCTTGGCAGCTTGTTTAAGAGAGTGTGTTTGTGTTTGTGTGCACGTGTATGGGCCAGTATCTTGCTTCTTAATGAACATTAGAAATGTGTTAATTAATTTATCCTGTTCGAACTTATACTTGGATAATATGTTCTTCATATAGCTTAAAAATCTGCATAAAATGACCTTTTTGGAATAAAAACTTAAAAAGCAAATATGAATATAAATAGTGCGTATTTATGGCTGAATCTAAACAAATACTACAAATATCAAACTTAACAATTTGGTAAAACATCGAAAACCAACATACCATTTTCCTACTCATATACAGTCATTCATTGAATGTGGCATAAACGTTAGTGCTGCGTGGAACGCAGAACTAGGCGAGCTACACCGCTATCATGCTAGCTAAACGTGTGTGTTGCAGGTGTGTGCTGCGTGGACAAGCAGAACAAGGCGGGCTATACCGCTATCATGCTAGCAGCGCTATCCGCTGTCAAGGAGGAAGAAGACATGGCGGTGGTCAAGAAGCTCTTCAGCATGGGGAACGTCAACGCCAAGGCCAGCCAGGTAGGACTCAAACTACACCACAACAACCCTGTCATTTTTGTTTTGTATGTAAAACAAAGAAAAAGACAAATCGTACTAAGTACCCACTGGAACCTGCTCACGCGTACCCCCAGTTGGGAATCACTGGTGTAGTTTCATTTCCAGCAGAAGAAGGACGATTCTGGGTCTGAACCCCAAAGTCCACCGTCTACATGTACCTGCATTGAGCAGGATGCTAAACTCCCTACATGCTCATTAATGACATGAGTCTAATAAAAGAGATTACTCTGCTCACATGACTAAATACTGCTAACAACCCATGCTTTAGCCCTACCATGCCCGCAAGCTCTGAATGAACACTCATCTCCAAGGGGGAACGAAACTAAGCTAACATCTGGTATTTGTTTGTTGAAGACAGACGGGAAATGTGGTTTTTGGGGATTTTTGCTGAGTCATTTCCAGATAAGACCTGTCATTAGGGACAAATCCCCTTTACAGTTTTTGCTTCTGGGATGGTACGCATTTCCAGGTAAGATAGACTAGATAGATTAGCATAGGAGGGAGGGGGGAGGATGTGTTTTGATCAATCAAGAATAGATTTATGATAGCGGGAGGACACCACAATCAGGTGTACTGATCCAGGTATCCTATTGGTTTAATGTTGTTCTCACACAGACATTTCTACTTCCTCGTATATCACCAGAAGTATTGTGGATGACTGAGTCTGAAGAAGCTGTAGTCATTAAAACAGATTTGATTAAAAATAAACGGTGTCCCATGATCTCATGTTAGAGATCAACCACAAAGAACAAACCTCATTCAGACATATTACATTATTCACTTGAGGTCGTCACTTAAAAAAACTAAAAAGGAATGTACGTAATGTATTTGACACGTTGTCCATTTAATCTAAACAAAGCCTAGCATAGCTCAAGATGTGAATTGCAGTTGTTAGTATTCAGTGTGGTCTCTACTCAAAGGATAAATTAGCCAAAACTCCTTTGAAGACTTCAAAGAAAAACCACCCACCCCCCACACCCACATCCTCAGCTAAGACAGAATCGTCTTTGTCCCACAAATACACACTTGTTCGCCATGTTCGCCGCCTACACCTACATTTTACAAAGACTATCGTTATAGCTTGTATGTGTGATCAAAGGGCAGGATAGGCTACCAGAGGTTAGCGTGGGTCAGTGCGACCCCCAGCCAAAACGTTCTGGGAGTCTAAACCCTCTTAATATCCGCGACCTTCCTGTAAGCATCCTTGAGCCCTGGATTAAAACATCAGCTTAACGAGTAAATGGGCTAATCTTCTGATAAATGGATAATTGCATTCAATCAGTTAACACTTACAGTTGAACACAGCCCCCTCCCCAGACGGCTAGTCTTAGTAGGTGTCAGTAGGACCGCATTGTGCGGGCGTGCGTGATGATCCCATGATGGTGTTTCGTGGTTTGCGTTCGTCTAATTGAGTTGTCTCGTGTTTTGGACCTGGCGCCTGACTGCTATTCACAGCAGCCAAATCACAAGGCGGGGGCCAACCGGAACATGGCCGACTGTAAATGTAATGTTTATTTGTTGTTGTGGTCGTTGTTTTGACAAGCCAAGCTTTGTTTTTGTTAAGGGGCGGAATCTTTGTTTTCGCTTTTTGCTTAAGTTGGTTTCGTTTTTTTATTGTTTTATCGAGGCAGAGGAATGATCCAAATTCAGTTTGCTGGTGACTATTTTCTTTATGTTGAACATCTGGGCTGATTTCATAATGGAAATATGCTGACTCAGATATAGATCATAGAGGAATGCTGTAATCACATACAAATACCATCCCCCATACCGCATTATTTCAGAGTAAATGCAGGGCTGACCAGGGGGTTGATGTCAGCACGCTATAGTTAAGACTAAGTCTTAACTATAAGACTAGAGTTAAAGAGTCTATAGTTAGACTCTTTAACTCTATAGTTAAAGAGTTACTATTTACTGAAAAACAATCCTCAACAACAGCGGCATCTCCTGTGAAGCATGATGTATTGCAATCGCAGATTTTTGATTGGCTCAACTTGATGACAGTTGTTGTCACTTGCTTCTACTAATTTGAGCGCTTGATTTGAACTATTTTGAATAACCAATGACACATGAAAGTCTCATGACCTGTGACACACATTACAAATATAGATTTTGTTTTGAGGATATGGTAAAGTTATAGTCCTTACCAGGCTAGCTAGCCTGGTATTGGTTCACTGCCCTTCTCACACAACTGAGTTTCTTCCTCATGGATCACCAGGGGCATCATGGGTGACTGAGTCTTAAGAAGCTGTAGTCATAAACTGAAAAATAAACTGTCCCATGATCTCCGCTTGCCCTCAAAGTAGAAAATAACAAATATAAACCAAAGGGGTAAGAAAGCGTAGTTACTGCTCGGGTTTGGATCCCCAATATCGACTGCCTAACCTGTATCCTTGAGCAAGATGCCCTAACACCTCTCCCTGCTCCTTAATAACGTGTCGCTGGATAAAAGCATCTGCTAACTTACTAAATAGTTAATAGTAGTGGTGGTAGTAAAAAGTAGTATCAAATAATAGTAGTAGTTATTAGTAAACTAATAGTAAACAACTCATCCTTGAGCAAGATGCCCTCATCCCTACCCCTACCACCCTCGTATCAGAAATCCCTGTAAGTCTTTGGACCAGAGCATCTGCTAAATCCCAAATGCTAAACAGTAGCACTAGCAGTAAGTAGTAAATGCTGAACTCTTCTCCCAGGCGGGCCAGACGGCGCTGATGCTGGCGGTGAGCCATGGGCGTGAGGAGATGGTGCGGGCGCTGCTGGACTGCGGCGTGGACGTCAATGTGCAGGACGACGAGGGCTCCACCGCTCTGATGTGCGCCAGCGAGCACGGCCGCTCGGAGATCGTCTCGCTGCTCCTGGACCAGCCCGGCTGCGACATCTCCATCGTGGACCACGTGAGTCTGGTTCCGCGCGCTGCACTGGGGGTGTTCCCGGTGGGAAGGTGGATCCGGGAAGCATGGTCAGAATGTCTGGCAGGGCGTGGCCATGTTTATTTATTTACTGCAGCACCCTTCAAACACTAAGGTCCCTCAGGGGATGCACATAGGCAGGAGTCCTGTTTGAAGAAAAAGACATTTAAAGGACACGCAATCAAGAAAACACAGTCATTTATAAGAACATTTTTAAATAAAAGTATAACAAAATATAAATGAATAGTGTAAATTGTCAATTTTGGATGGGATGTATGTTGTTAGCACATCGTGACAAAACATTTGGGAGCCAGTTTCTGAATACTCGTATGTTCCGGGTTCATAACAAAGTGTCCTGTTTATGTTACACCCATAGAGTGCAACTGACTCAAGGGCTGACATATTTAGAAATGATTTTTTCCTCCTGAAAGAAGAAATGAAAAACCCAATTGTGAGTCGGCTGATCTTCAGTGGCTCTGCTGGTTCAGATGGTGATGCTAGCTCATGTCAGTTGGAACAATTTAAATGACAGTGTAAAACAACAACAGTACAATACAGTAAGAAGCATGCATTCACTAGACATTTCCATCTAAAATCAATAGGCCAATTTATTTTGTCTTTGTTTTAGTCGTTTTCTTTTAGCAGTTAACAGAAGTCATAATGAGCATAGCAGAATCCCCCCAGGGAGGCAGGTACAGTCTTTGATTCAGCCGTGGAGCATTTCAGTCATTTCAGTATTTCAGTCTGGAAATCCGCTTAGCATCGAGCACATGTTCTCAGGATTGAGGGCTGCTCCTGATGGTTGCTGTAGGAGAGATGCTCCATCTTCCCATCTCCTATTCATTTCCCTGCTTTCTTTGGTCCACGTATAAGTAACACATAGAGGCAGAGACACACACACGCACGCACACACACACACACACATAGACACACACAAACACACACACACAGACACACACACACACACATGCAAACACTCATAGACACAAACATTGACACACACACACACACACACTCATAGACACACACATTGACACACACACACACACACCCACACACACACACACACACACTCATAGACACACACATTGACACACACACACACACACACACACACACACACACACACACACACACACACTGTCAAACACTTGTGTGTTTGTCAGAGTGAGATAAGAGTAGATTCAGAGGAAATGGCCAATAGAGATAAAGGAGAGAGTGCTAGAGAGAGATTGAAAAGCTGATGTGTATTCCAGT
>OOFG01049240.1:0-10831 GCA_900323295.1 Molva molva
TCTCTCTCTCTCTCTCTCTCTCTCTCTCTCTCTCTCTCACACACTCTCTCTCTATCACACACACACACACACACACACACACACACACGCACACACACACACACACACACACACACACAGCTAACTTGTGTATACTCATGCAATAGCCCACGCCCGCCGCTCCGTCACCCTCTGTGCGGTGACTAAAGTGGAACTAACGATCCCACAAAAACAGCCATCTCAGGCCGGGCAGACTTGACTGTCCTCCACGTCGTCTCTTTGTGTGGCAGGACCATGAAGACCTCTCCGTCTAAATGTGCACACATGGGTGACTGCGCCATAACGCATTCAGTCATGCCTGTATATATTTATACCCTGAATACAACAGTGTTTTTCATTATATTATCAGCCAAAGGTAAAGAATGTACTATACCATCTACTTTTGGCTGATATGAAGCCTTATTTATCTAGATGTAAGATGATCCTAAGCTAAATAACTTTGTAGCCCTACTCCCTACATATTTTTGTACTTTATGCAAACTCAGCATAGCAATAGTTAAACTTTTCAGAAGAATGTCCGACCCAATAAGACTGATAAGCAGTCTTAAGCAGAGAAGTGAAGGGTTTGTAATACCAACCTCAGCTTTGGGACAATGCTGTAATGTATGTTATATTGTTGTTATATGTATGTTATATTGTTGTTATATTATTGGACAGGCTGTGATTTAAATAAATAAATACATAAGTAAATAAATAAATAAAACGATGTAAAAAAAAAAATACTCATCAAGCAGATCCGTGTAAATTAATTGATTCAAAATTGGGTACCGAACGATGGCGGGAGATGGGTGTGTGACAGCGCGTGAATGGTGACTTGCGGGAAGACGATTGCAGCTAAATCTCCATAGAACTAATTTGGACGCCTTTCAGTGACTGGCAATGGGGGGAGAGATGGTTGGAAGGGGGTTGGGATTGTGAAGTATTGTGAGTTGAACAGCGGAGCCCCACTCTCGCTGAATGGGCATTGTCATCTGGATTTCAATGGATCACCAAAATACTCTCTCCCGCCGTGGGGGTTTGCGCAGTGACGGTGGGAATAACATGCACACGACAACATATGCACGACTATATAATAACCCACTACTATTATGCATTAATTCTACCACAGACCATAGCTCGGGGCACTTCGTTTAGCTCTAGGTCTATTATCGGGTTACTAAAATAGTCTACTTTAGTATTTTACTAATATGGCTATTGGCTTTTAATATTGGAAAGAAGAAATTATATCATGTTTTTAAATACACGAATTATTAATCAAACATTCTCAAAACAAAATTAGAAGTTTATTCAAACAGTCCATAAAAGAAATACATCCAGCACAGTGAAATTCAAAATACAGGGGCTCAACTCGGCCCAATTTAAAATGTATTAAGGAAAATAAGCCCCAAATATGTCCATGTAGTAAAACTGCTAGCTTATAGCCCGAAAAAGAATAGTTTGATCGCAGCCATAAATTGACAGAACACAAAAGCTGAGTTTTCTTATGGGATTCACTCCACATACCAGCAGGTGTCTATGCATGTTTAGGAGTGCAATCGTTCTCGGTTATGTACAATTATGTGCTGAGATTTCACATGAAGACAAAATATTCGATAGAAAGAGATACAGGGACAGTCCTGGTAAACCATTTGAAACACTAGGAATTAAGTATATTTCGAGCAAAGGATAACGTTTATTTAGAAAAAGGTACCTAACAAAGATAGGCCTACTCGTTTTGTCATGAGCTTCCCACTGGAGTTTATGGTCTTGAAGATTTCAGCAGTTTTTATCTGGAGAGTATTAACAAAAATATGCACGAAATTCTGGTCCAAACGTCTGTCCAAATTCTGGTCCGATGCAGGCCAGTTTAAAATGGCAGAGGTGCTTTCACTGATTTTCGTTCTGAATTTCTGAATGATAAAACAGTAGGTGCAAAAATACGTTCAAAAAAGTTCATCGAATGTTACTGGGCACAATTACGCGAACCCTGTTCATTCCCTGTGAATAAAGTCTATAGGCTACACGTAATTTCTCTTGTCATATTCCCCGTTTTGTGTAGCCCTCTTGGTCGGGGAGTATTTTACCGCATATCCAGTATTCCCGCTTGAGGGACACGAGCAACAGAGGAGCGCGCCCCCGATCAGAAGCATTGCCGTGGCCGCCCAGCCGATGTAGAGCGCGGCCCCTATTTCCCTCTTCTTGGACGGGGGCACCTGTGGGTTGTAGAAGTCCGAGATGATGTTGTTTGCCATCCAGCAAAGAGGGACGAGCACAAACAGGGCGCTGATGATGAAGATGACTCCTCCGGCGTTGACGACTCGAGCCTTGACGTACTCGGTGCGGAGGCAGTTGGTGCATTGTGCACCTGCAATCACAACCATTAAGCCCAGCACGCCCATCACGGAGGAGATGATGGTGAGAGCGCGGGCCGCTTGCAGGTCGTTGCTGAGCGAGAGCACCGAGTCGTGCAGCTTGCACTGCATCTGCCCCGTGCTCTGCACAACGCACGACATCCACAGGCCGTCCCAGATGGTCTGCGCCACCACGATGTTGGCTTCGATGAACGCCGTCACCCTCCACATGGGCAGCCCGCATGCGACCATAACCAGGAGTGAACCAATTACGCACAGCGCGAGCCCCATTATCTCCAGCCCAGCAGAAGCCATTTTCTCTCTTTTTCGGTGTGGCTTGTCCTATATGGTCTTCAAATTGTCGTGATGTCTTTATTGAGAGCAAAGTGCGGGTTATTCCTCCTCGTAAAAGATGCGCTTCTTAATCGCCACGATGTGAATGGGAGTCAAATTGTAACCAGCTACATCAAGCGTAATATCAGGAGAAAAACCAACCTGCCTCGGCTCTCTTTGTTGCTGACGGGACTGTAAAAACAACTGGAATCACAGTACAACTGGACCATGAATATGTGTAGCATGGGGGTGAGAAGCTGGATGAAAAACTTTCCTCCAATCAGAGGCTACCTCATCCCACAGGCACCAATGAGATTGCGAGGAAGTTGTGTGAATAAAGCGGTCCCTAGCGCTTTGTGTGTCCTAACAGTTATTTACAATACACGGAGTCGGGATGAGTAGGGCACAGGCTCGACTAATACGCTTTTGGTTAGTGAGACGCGTAACGACAATAATGTGGTCTACATGTTTGTTTATTTTTGGAATACATTCCTTTCTGAGGGTAGACAGCAGTTACTGACCATATTATGGGGATGAATAGTACCCTATGATTTAAATTTTAATTACACACTTCATTAATACGTTAATGACAGTATAGCCAATGGCATGTCCTATATAGAATTTCCGAAGTAGGCCTACGGTGCATAAGTTGAACAATAAAACAAGCTTTTGACAGAAATCTGTCATTAACAGCGTACCATCCATTATCAACAGGTTGTACCAAATAACGGCTCGGCGCGAAGAAACTGCAATATGCATTCGGCCATGTTGGATCAGACAAGCCATTGCTGCCTGCAGATGAACTGTTCTCTGTTTGCGCCGCAATGGCTTCTATGCCGCCTATTCATTCCCAGACACTGGAACGCCACAGGGCACTAGGGCGGAATCGGAATAACTGGAACGGCTTCCGGGTATCCCTTCCTGGGCTCTGGCTGAATCGACAGACAAAAAGCGTCTGTATACATATTTAAAAGTTACGCACAGGTAAGACAACGAAACGCCAGTTATTGTAACGTGTTATTTGTACGAGGCTAAATTAAAACGATTGTTTGGGGGACTTCACGTGTATACGTCAGTGTGACATCGCGACAACAACTGTTGAACCAAACAGTTTGACATGTAACAAAGTTTTCTCCAGCGCCCGCAGTACATGTATTTCACGCACATCGTAAAAAAGTAGGAAAGCTATTAGTTGGCCATATTTGATCTGAATATTCAGCTGATCAATTCGGGCGTCAATGTAAGAGTTAAAGTGTTTTATAGTTGATGTTTGATAGAAATTCGTCAGCGTCGGACAAACTGGGTGTGGTAGACAAAGTGCCACCGACAGAGGGGCCTGTCTAATGTTCCCATTTCTAAACCCGCAGATTTGCACCATAATTTCAGCAATGACTTGTTCTAAACTGTTCTTGTGAATATACAAACGGGCACATTCCTTGTGAAACGTTTCAACATCCGATTAATTCACCACCATTGACCTTATAGCATGTCGGTACACAATACATTTCATGTTTAGACAACCTCACAATAACACAGGGAAACAATAATCACTTTCATTGTGTGTATGCCTTAGTTAAGACATGGCGGAGAGCCAGTATTGAGGAATTATCATCCAGCTTGGCTTGTGTTTATGGCTCAGTGAGCTCATTTAACTTCCTTGGAAGTGGTGCTTGTTCAGATCGCGATGGCAAATAGTAACTGTGATAAATCTGGCAGGAAATGCCAAGACCCGGTTCTCTGGTCCTCAAAAACCCAGCGTTTGTAACCCTTAATTGACCCCTGCACTTCCTCTAGATCATCTCCCACAGCAGAGAGGGAAGACATTTGTCTGACACCACTAAAGGGTTCCTCTTCATTTAAGTAATTAATTCATGAGAAAAGTCCACATAAATTACAATTTATGATTCCACCTGGGCTAATACTTTATATAATACTACACACACTTATAGGTCATCATGGACACCTACACTACTAGGCATGTAAAGGACAGTCTATACACTTTGAATCCTAATCCTACATCACAGTTAATTAATAACACTTGTATTGCATAGCAACACTGACAATATCTTGAAATATGTATAGCTAGACAACATGCAAAAATCAATTATCACACAGATCGCAGATCATTGGGTGTTTTACCTTAAGTCAATATCTTCTGGCTTGATCACATTGATCTACATTCTACAGTGCTCCTCTGGTTTTACATAGGGCTACTTGGACCCAGTGGCTGGTTGGACTCTTAACATTTCACATTTTAACTTGAAAGTCGAGAAGACAGAGAACTTTCTCCCCTCAAAATCCAGTTTCTATGTTATTTTATTTATATTATATTTGATTTTGTTTTTATTTATGCCCAGGAAGCTTTCTTCCTCTTATTCTACTCCCTGAACAGTGGCTTCATCCAGTTTAGACCAGATTACCAAAGCCTCCGAACAGTTGATGTTGAAACATCACAACTTGTGGTAGGAGCATCCAGCTTAGGTTATATTACAGGGGAAGTTAATTGCAACCCTCACCGAACTGTGTGTGTCTCAATGCAACTTGACTATGCAGTCACCTTTTTGTGCGTGTCTAATCTTGTTCAGCCAGAAATGTGCCAAGTTCTTCATTAATTTCATAGTTTTTTCTTGACTGAGCATATTTTCAATGACCTATTTCTATCTGCACCTGTTGGCAATCATTGAAAAGGGTCGACATACTAGTTGTCATAACGAGGACAAAAGCATAAAATGATCATTGACTTTCAAATTATAATGTCAAAGTTTCCTGGGATATCATATTAGTAAATTAAACATCCTGAAATAGTAAATGTTGATGTTTCCTAAAGAAAACAGAAAAAAAACAACTGAAAACATGCCTTGGAAAAAGACGTGTTCTTAAGTTTATTCTTATTCTTATTTCATAGTTATGTACACTGAATTATTGCCTTCATGAATCCACC
Source organism: Molva molva (assembly GCA_900323295.1). Lineage (NCBI taxonomy): Eukaryota > Metazoa > Chordata > Actinopteri > Gadiformes > Lotidae > Molva > Molva molva. Next base: position 5,644 of record OOFG01049240.1, read on the forward strand.
CTCAACATAGAATAATGACTGCTTTTCGTACAAGCTTTTTTGACAACCCGCTGGAGGCGTATGTAGAAAGAGAGTGGTGCCCGGAAAAAAAACTAGCCAAAATCTATAGCAATAGCATCTATAGCAATTTGACAATGGGTAAATTATTGGCCCTAAGCAGTGAATCATTCTGTTGTACTTCTGAGAAGTCAATCCAGGAGTATTGTACATCATTGTCTATTTGGCTTCTATCATTATATGCATCACATTTTAAATGTATGCCTGTAGGAAAGGGCCGTAAACATCTAATAGATTACTTGTTAATAATCATGTATGACACAGCATAGGTAGGTTATATTTGTCGAGTGAAAAGCTTATTTCTTATTGGCTTTTTGACTCTCATGTGTTGTTTTGGTGACTTCCCGTCCTGTCCCCATCATCATAAAAGCCTCATCCTGCGCTTTAAACCCTGTGTTATTAACAGGCCTGCTGGTTTCCTTGTGGCTTGAAAGGCCCACTCATTCCGCCTATTGTGACATTTGTTTTCTCTCTGTTACAGGGCTTGCATTATAAAGTAGCTACAAACCAAGGCTTTCCCACTGGTGTTGTGCCATTACTATGCCTGCCTCCATATCTGACCTATGGCTTGAACAGTACTGTATTGTATTACAGTCAAGCCTCCTGTTATCCTCCTGTTTATATTAGAACATGTACACATGAAGGCTTTTGCCCCCAGTCCATTATATCCCACTACAAGGTATGTGTGTGTGTCAGAGGTTGTGCTCGGATATTTATTTGCCGGCCGGAAATATTCCAGTTTACATTGGACAAATTTCAGTGCATTAGAATCGGACGGAGCTAAACATGCTCTTTGTTTTTATGTAAGCTAACCGGAACGTAGCCATGTAATTCATTTAAGAATGATTTTAAGAATTGATTTAACAATTCATCAAAGAATTAATGTAACATTTAATTAAAAAAATTGGCTAATTAGATGGCAACCATTTTAAATATTTTACAGATATGATGGCAATGATGTGACGGTTTCACTGGCAGAGGGCTATGCACTAATTATTTTATGTATTTTATATTTTAGAAATGCCACCATTTTTGGCCTGCCTTCACTTTTACTGTCCAAAAGCTGACTGGCAATAACTGGCTAACGTAACCTCTAGTCTGCCTGTATTCTTGTACTACGGTGTACTGCGGGGTGACTCTTTGTTGTTCCTCTACAGGTATCTGACCAGCAGCGGGGGGGGGTCCTGGTGCTCAGATCTGCTGCCAGTAAATCAGCCCTTACGCTGGTTGTTCTGTGTGCTTCACTGTATCGCTGTGGTGTGATAAATGACTCTTTCATTCTCTCGAGACGAGCGAGAGCTCCTTGGTGTACACGGGCTGGGTGTGTGTGGACCCTTGACCAGACCCGCTAGGAGGCTGAATGGTAGCACCAGTCCTGCTGTTCCTGCAGGGCTTCAGTCCAGCTCATAAATCACGGAACGCCTCGCAAGCCAAGAAAATAGCTTTAGACAGTGGCATTTGCCGCTTTTGGACCAAAATATTTAATCTCTCCCATGTCTGGCGTGTATAGTTGTGTGAGTGTGTGTCTGTAACCGGTGTATGAAGGTACTTTCCAGTGCGCCCCTGTGCCTGTGGGTCGGTCTGTGCTTTTATGCATGTAATTTAGAAACTAGGCAGATTAAGTGGTCGTTGTTGTTTGGGAGGGTATTATGGCATTGTGCCTCCTGCTTGCCTGCTTTGTAGTGTTGTCTTTTGTTATTAACACAGCGATAATGGAACAGTTTAATTAATCTGCCTTAGGATTTAATGCTGGTTCCCACAGAGCCAGTCCAGAAAAAACAAAACGGTGTTTGTGTGTGTGTGTGTGTTTTCATATTTTTCTCAGTTTTTAACCTAGAATCTCTCTAACTTTATCTCTGTCCAACACTCAATCCTATAAAACATAACATTATGATATCACGTTGTGTAACTGACAGTTTGTTATTTCAATCATAATCAATGCCAATTTTAAATGTGTCGGGGTGTCTTGTTAATTTCCATCACTTGTCAACAAGGCAGGAGGACTGAGTGCTTTTTCTAGAAATCCCGTGAGATAACCTTTGCACGCCGACCGCCTCCACACTAATGTACCTCCGTCTACCCTGGCCGTGCCAGACTCTTGTTTTCATTAATTCCTTACGGTCGCTGGTGAGACACGTGTGCTCCCTCCTTGATCGACTGAGCCACCATGCATAGGAAAGTCTTCAGGAACCAGTAGGGTAAATATCATTGTTCCTCCACCGGGCTCGGCACAACCCACCCTGACCGAATCAGAGCTCCCTGCCAGCTCCCCATGTCAATATAACGGAGACCCTGGCCACTGCCCTGCATGGAGGGGAGGCGGGGTTTAGATGAGTCATGACAAAGCGTCGGGGTGTTGCTTGACGTCCGCACTCGTGCCAAAGGAGTGAAGGGTTGTGCCGGTTCACTGTCTTGTTTTAGGGAAAGTATTGGGCAACACGAGTACATCTCCAATGGGTGATGCACGTTGATCCCACTCTGTCTTCGTCCTTCTTCACACTCCTAACTGTCAAGAGCAGGTGTATTCGCCATGGAACACAGCCATCCAGCTTCAGTTTCACCCATAAACCCTCTACACACTGCTTGGTCTCCATGTGAAATAAATCACTTATTTATATAAGACCCAATTTAGGGTGTGAGATTATTAGTAAGCCTACTTTATAACCGTGTCTATCTTGTCACTGTTGTGTACATAATATCTGTTGGTATGTAATATTCCTCAACGTTTATGGTTTTAGGTCATGCGGTTAGCACTGGCAAAATGAAGGTTATTATCGTTTTTTGGTAAACAAACCTCTAAAGAATTTAGGCTTTGTCCAAAAAAGCATTGAAGTACAGGCACATATGGACCTATTTATGACACACCTCACTCTTTGGTTAAATACATGATTTTAATGAATGTTAATGTGGTTGTGTTGGCAGATTTGTCCAAGGAGCAGAAAACAGCAGCCATGTCTCAGTCTGGAGAGAAGGGGAAGGTAAGCAAGAGTCTGCTATCTGCTTATGTTATTAAGGGTTCTTATAAGTGTTATATATATAATCTAAAATAAATGTAAAATGTAAAAAGTGATCAAGTGATCAAATTATCTACATACATATAGAATATAGTGTCCAAGCAATGAGGCTTTTGATAACGAGGCTGATTAGGACATGGTAAATCTCACACGTACTGGTTCCCCGACACACCCTGATATCCACAGAGGAAATCCTGTATGAACGCCAGTGGGCCGACCCTTCATAGTCAACTAGTCGACTAATTGGTCACTGGGCTCTTGGCCGACTAAGGACTAAGGTTTGGGGTGGTCAAGTAGTCGCATTTTCTGTTATAAGCATGTGCTTCCATTGTTATTATAGTCCCCAGGTTTCATTGTTGTTGAGACTTAAATAGGTTTGTTTGCCGTGTTTACTGGCTGGTCGAGTAGGTGGAGTTCCTCCCCGTGTTCGTCAAGTTTTACAATAATGACTGCCCGACATCAAAACCGAAAGTGAATTTAAAGCGGCATTGCACCGATGTGCGGTTGTGTGTTTAAAGAATCTAGAATCTAGAATATAGAGCCATCGTTTGGTCAATATTTCTACACAATCGGTGAATTGCAAAGTACCCTTCCCTAAACAGCAGCCTAACTAAAACGCCATTAAACCGGATACGTCTCACGTTTCAAAATGTCCCAAAGGGATAAATCATAAAGATTGCACTTTAGAAGTGTATCCTACTAGCTAGAAAGTACAACAGTAGAAAGCATAGTATAAAAAAGCTTTGGTGTGGTCGTAACACACACAGACTGTATAAAATACATATTAAAACTGCCTTTAGACATTTGGTGGAAACTATCGCAGAGGTCTTTTGTGCACCAAAAAAAGAAATTACCTACAGAAAACAATAAGGCCTATTTGTTGATTACTAATTATTTTTAAATTTCTTGCATCCCTAATAACTATAATTAAATGTAGAAACAAAATATATAAATTGTTATACACTTGTTGAGCTTATGCCCTTCCTTAAATATGAAAAAGAAATAAAAGATTTATGACCTGTCGACTAATTGCCAGGATGGATTGCTTTTAGTCAACTAATGAAATTCTGAGTTGTGGTCAGCCCCATTTTGGTGTGTAGTGTTATTGGCCACTGGAATTTCATGATCATTTACTTCACCATCTTTCTGTGTTTTTGTTTTGCTCCCTCTCTCTGAAGCTCTCCTCATTGCTCACTCAAATCTGTCCCTACCTCACATTTATCATGTGCACACATATACAAAGTAAAAAATATTTGGGAGGATTTGGTTTGGAGTATAAATATTGAAGGTGGAATGTAACCTAACGCTCTGAGCCTCATTAAAAATGTATTTGTGTGATTTTAGCATTAGCATTAGTTTTATTTTTTAACTATTGTCTGAACTTTCTAGTTCTTTTTTGGTCCTTTTTAGATTTTGACAGTATTCTGATATAATATTATGGATGATGTAATACAAATGAAATATCATCTGGGATTTAGATTATTATTTATATATTTTATTGAAACAAGAATATGTTACACAGTACAAATAGAATAAAGCCAGTACTTTTGTATTATTAATATATTTTATTGAAACAAGAATATGTGCACAGTACAAATAGTAAAAAGCAGGTGATTGTGATTATTATAATGATAATTATAATTATATTATTCGTTTGGATTACATTTTCTTTACCTGCTTACAGTACCGTGAAACACTCGGCCAGCTGAGAAAATCCCCATTTTTTCTCCAGCTTTAATTTTTTTGGGGGTTCAAATAGACAGTGTGATATTTGGTGTTGTCACGTATTGCAGTGATTAGTCCTTAATAACTGTGATGAAGCCACACCACTCTGTGTTCCTAAAGGCTTTTTTATATTGTTTTCCAGTTTCCGGAGACCGCAGGTTATGTGGGCTTTGCCAACCTCCCGAATCAAGTCCACCGCAAGTCGGTCAAGAAAGGCTTTGAATTCACCCTCATGGTTGTGGGTAGGTGACGACCCACTTGCTTCACAGTAGAATATTTATCAGACAGTTAGGTTGAGCTGTGCTATACCGGCCCCATATATCTGAATCCACTCCTTCTCCTTTCAGGGGAGTCTGGCTTGGGGAAATCCACCTTGATAAACAGCCTTTTCC
>OOFG01049262.1:0-10110 GCA_900323295.1 Molva molva
CCACATGGCGGTTCTCCTTGACTTCCTCCCCCCCACATCTTCATCAGCCTGTCCCAGACAACCCGTCTGCTGAAGCTCCGCAGGAACGTGGTCAAGCTCTCGCTGTATCAGCACTTCACCAACACCCTCATCTTCTCCGTGGTCGGTGAGTGTTCCAGGTCGAGAGCCACACGGTCTGGATCATTGTGTGTGGGGGGGGGGGTCTCTCTGTGGACCAACACTTTGATATCAGAAACAACATCAATGCCGTGTACGAACTGGTCCACTTGTGCACCGTTTAGGACCTCACCATTTTGTTTGTGTGTGTGTATGGTTTATGTATGTTTGTCTGTTTGTGTTGTTTACGTATCCCTTTTTTATGTTTTGCGTGTGTCTCCACAGCCTCCATCATCTTCATCATCTGGACCACCAAGGTCTTCAAGATGGTGGACTGCCAGACGGTAAGTCTAATCGGCGTCAGTGAGTAATGGTCGCAGTTCACCAGTCTGTTGCCATGACTCCCTAGTGGTTAAACTGAAACGGGATTGGCTACGAAGTCTGAAGGTCGTGATTGGTCAGATCCACATTCTTACTTCGAATTTGAACTTGAGGCAGTTTAGCTGTCCCGCTCCCACCTAACTCCACGTCTCTCCTGTGTGTGTGATCAAGCCTCAGCTCGAGCATTAGGAAAAAGTATTGGAACGGACCCCATGACCCCGGCGTTTCCTCACTTCCTGTTCCTCTAACAGCTGTTGTCTCCCCGCAGGGCTGGAGGGACCTGTGGGTGGACGACGCCTTCTGGAGACTGCTCTTCTCCACCATCTTGCTGGTCATCATGGTGCTGCTCCGACCCTCCGCCAACAGCCAGAGGTCGGGGTACACAGGAAGCTGAAGACTGACTTCCTCCAAAATGTCTTGCAGTCCATTTAAAACGGCTACGAACCGGAGAATGGCTGTTTATGTCGGAGGCGTTCATACAAAGTGTCTTGCAATAGCATGACTGCATAGCATGGGTGGCCCCAGTGGGAATCAAACCCCTACCCCTGGCAGTGTTGATGCCATGCTCCACTAATTGAGCTACAACAGGCTAACTATTACCCAGTAGTGTAACCGGTAACTTCTTGGTTAGGTTAAATGTAACCCTGTCATGATTCCAAACCAATTTCTACGTCCCAAAACTGCTAAGCAAAACAACCTCATTTGTATCTCGCCCTTCAAATGTTTAGGATGCACAGTGTTAACGGTTAGGTGCGTTAGGATAGAAACTGGGGCATTTGGGATCAGGTCTTGATCTCGTGTGCTCATCCCTCCAGGTTTTCCCATTCACCACTGATCGACGAAGACGATGACGAAGAGGAGGCCAAGGAGCCCATGCTGAATGAAGCTTTCGGTAAGGACGAAAGGATGATCTTCCTCCCGAACCGCAGCATCCGTGTACCTCACCTGTAGCGGGGGTCACACGCACAGAAGACAGTACCGTAACGTTGGCTTCGACACACGCATTTCTATTGCTGTAATTCGATCGATGATGAAAAGGACGCCCATCTAAACGATGACTTACCTAATCGATCGGAAAATACTTTATTTTGAATATTTAACGTTTCAGACGTTTACTTTACAGCCTTTGTGGGCGTGGTCGACCACATTTTACACATCGCTTATCCTTTTGCTCTCCAGGTCCATGTCCTGTGTTTTTATGATTTTAAACAACGATAGCGGATGTTGCAATAAAAGCGTCATGCTTCATAAGAACTTGATGTAACATTGCGGGGGCGGCGTTCTGTGCAGCAAGAGTCTACTCTGTTTAACCACCTTAAACGTAGGGATGGCTATTGGCATTTGATTGATTGATAATCTGATCAGGAGGGGACTGGAAGACACGATGGCTGGGGGGAACAGAGAAACTGTAAAATGTACAAACTTCTAAAGGATTCCATGGGCCTTTATTCACTTAGTGGCCATCTTGGTTCTAAACGCTGAATGGGTGTGGGGGGGGGCGGGTGCTGAGGAGGGGCTCTGATCTTGTGCTCGGTGTCGTTGCTCTTCGCTCTTTCAGAGGGGATGAAGATGAGGGGCTCCAAGCCAGACACCAACGGCTCCCAGAAACTGCTGAGCAAAGAGGTTTGTTTGTTTCATGTTCATGTTTTCATGATCATCGTTGTTACTTTATTCACTTTGAAAACCTTTTTCCCTGAGTGACTCATCCAACTTGCTGTCAGTTGATTTTTGTTGTAGTGCTCATGTCAGCCTTTTTTGACGGTCGTTTGCCGTTTTGTGTTTTGTGTTTTTTGTTATTTTAGGATGAGGATCTGAAATGGGTGGAGGAGAACATTCCTACGACCGTCGCAGACGTGTACGTATATCACATTAGTTTGGGGTTGTTGGGTTGAGTTCATGAGCATGGTGAACGGATTAAAAAAATAACCCTATTGAGATGCCCATTGGTATCCAGCCCTTGAACCCCAAACGTGTCATCACAGTAAATAATAAATAATACTGCTTTCGTTTGGGAGTATTTACCATGGTAGAAAGTCCCCGTCCTTTTTTTTCCTAATTTCCACTTTCTGACGTAAGTGGATTAAGGTGACCGAACTGGGTTGAAGTTCCTGTTAATCAATGGATCATGTGTTTTACCTCATGGGCCAGACGATGACGGTGATTATCATCCCAGCGTCTTGGCAACTGATCAATCTAACAAAATGATTTGATTCTGATAACCATTCAGGCAAGAAAGAAAATGACTCATTACCCCTCTGTCTGTCTCACTCTCTCTGTCTCTCTCTCTCTCTTTGTCTCTGTCTCTCTGTCCTCTCTCTCTCTCTCTCTCTGTGTCTCTCTCCCTCTCCATGTCTCTCTGCCCTCTCTCTCTCTCTCTCTGTGTCTCTCTCCCTCTCCATGTCTCTCTGTCCTCTCTCTCTCTCTCTCTCTGTGTCTCTCTCCCTCTCCATGTCTCTCTGTCCTCTCTCTCTGTGTCTCTCTCCCTCTCCATGTCTCTCCACAGAGCTCTGCCTGTGATGCTGGACGAGGAAGAGGTAAAGTAGCCCATGGCTTCAATTCAACACTTAAAGAAAGAGCTCCAGGTGGTGCCGGCATCCACGGTAAACCAGTTCCGTTTGTGCGTTCATCCTCCCTGTTCTCTTCACAGGAAATCCTCAAAACCAAAATGGAGAGATCCAAAATGGAGTAGGAGCGGCAGCCGAAGAATCGGGACTGGAGAGATGCCCAAGCGTTGCACCGGACGTGAAGGAAGGCAAATTAACGGAGACAGCAAGGAGTTGCTGTCATGTAAATGAGAAACCAAAAAAAAAGAGAATAATGATTTGGACGCAGCCTGTGGTTCCTATTTTATATTATTATTATTTATATTTGTTAGTATTTTTGGAGCTATGTGCTACTGGGTGTGGTTCTTGGTTAGCCTGTCTCTGGCTTCCTCTCTCATGTGGCCTGACGGTATGTACTGCAAGATGTAGATTAAATCACAGCCCCTTAAGCTATTAATTCATATCACTTGTTTGTTTGGCACCAAGTTGTCAAGTTGCTAATTTATTTACCACCTCATCCCAAAACACACTCAGGCACAAATGGAGGGTGAATCACGGTTTGATAAACCCAATGATGTACTGGAGGATTGTACTTGACTAGGACCTGGTAGGAAATAATGCTGCATTCTCACTCCTTTCCCTACATTGCACATATGACTTGTGTCCAACCGAGAAACTGTAAAAGAATGTACAAACCTCTAAAGGATTCTATGGGCCTTTCTTCAGCTAGCGGCCATCTTGTTTCTAAACGCTAGCTGGGTCGGCGGAAGTGAATGCGAAATTCTACATTCTGTTCCCCCACCCAGCTATCATTTAGAACCAAGATGGTCACTCGTTTGAGGCCTTTCAGATATAGAATCCTTTAAATTATTTCATTCTTAAAATGAACCCATCACTCCAGGATATGCCGGTCGTATAAGACACTCCGAATTGAATGACATTCAAAAATTCAACATAGTCTTTGACACATTGCAAATTTGCTGCCACATCAAGTCCAAGTCGTGTAATGAAGCAGCTTGGGTGAATCTCTCGTTGCACAGATATGTGAAAACACTTAATTTTCTTTTTAGATGTTTATTGCTGCTCCATAGTCGTATTGGGACTGGATATTTAAATATCATTTGAGGGTGAAGGAATAATCTGGGTGTATAAAAAGCTTCCAGGGGTGGAGGAAAACCAATGCCCCCTTGTGTGAGGCCTCAGCGTGGACTTGAATCTGTAGGATCTCCTTCTTTAGCATTCACAATACAAAGTCGGTAATGTTTATTTATGTCTTAATTGTGTCTGTTGACGGTCTAGTCGCAATTTAACCCATGCTTGGCCGATCTCTATACTGTATAAGAGCACTCACCCTATTGTAACACTAAAGGGAATCTTGATCATCCTGTAAATTAATCAGGTCTGTGTGACTTCATTAGACAATATTTTATATTTATTTGTCTGTCTTCACTAAAGACATTCCTCCTAAACTGGATGAATCATATGCCGTCCTTCTGCAGATTATGTGTGGGCTTTTGGTGTATATTTATGTTTAATTTTCTTTTCGTTTTACTTGATTCTAGAGAGACTCTAGCTCTTGATTCTGTTTGTCTCTCTAAGTTGTTATTAACAATTGAATGATATTGTATGGCTTTTATGTTTGTCCTGGAATAAAGTTTTTATTGAAACCTATATTTCTGTCATCACGTTTCTGTGCACTTTTTTTTAGATACATAATAATACGTATCCACTGCTTAACCGTTCTGTAGGTGTGTATCTTCATAGATATAACTTTCTGGATATAACATAATTCGTTTATTCCGGTGTTTTTCCATTATTAGTGACGTCAAGGGGAGACGGGCGCGGGACGACCGCCACTGGCTCACTGTACCTTTAATGCTCTCCTCGTGAGTCCGTTCTTTCAAGTCACGTGCCTGTCAAACCTCCCGTTCCTCCTTCAGGCAGCGATCAACACAACTCGCAAACTAGCATGTTGTTGGACAACCCAGCTAACTGACGCTACCAAGGACTTGCAGTGTATACGTGTATATATATTCGTTTAACGAGTCTGTGTGAAACTAAAGACTATCCCCGGGTGTCTGAACTGTCACAGGATGCAAACGAAACCATGTATTTTTGCTCTGGTCGACTGCTAACTTTGAAGCTAAGATAGCTTAGCTAGCCATCAGATGGTTTGTTTTGGTCGAAGTGGTGACTTAAAAAAAAAGAAAACCCGTCTCGGTGATTTCTATACAGCTTGGGTTCCCTGTGGCGCTGATACGTTAGTTTCCCTGGCTCCATATCAGTCGAGATAACGAAACACCCAGTGGATGTAAACATGGCGTAAAGGCGTGTCGCCGAGACCCGAAGTGTTGTCAACAGGCAGGGAGACAATCAGCTGTCTGGCAAACTCCAGCCGGCCGTGGAGTCTATCGTTTCACATTGAATCGCCCCTAAACTAGTTCGAGATGCACGACGCGTATGAACCAGTGCCTATCTTGGAAAAGCTTCCCCTCCAGATTGACTGCCTGGCGGCTTGGGGTAAGTTCGTACACTACCCCGACCCACATCTCGACGAGTTTTTCCTTTTCTCTAACATCGTAAAGGCCATCGAACTACCGGGGTAGTCGTACATGCTTCGTAGGTTTATATCTATAAGGGACGTGATGTCGCCGACATGAATGACTCCCGTGACCGACGCGACAGCAGAGCTTGACACTGACAATGCGACATTGTATTGGGGCATGCTTTGCCATTTAGCACGGGAGGATTGTGTGGAAGAACTTTCTAATCAATGTTATCGATGTTGATATGATGTTTAATACCGATTCCAATTTTAATGTTGTATATAAAGTACTTTATAGGTCTAGCTTTTCCACATAAATACTCCTTAATATTTTCTTATCCATGTTGTGCAAAAATGGAATGAATCAAGTTAAAAAGGAACTTGGGTGTCACTGTTTTATTTTTGTCTGTGTTCTTTTAGAGGACTGGCTTCTGGTGGGGACAAAGCCTGGACACCTCCTCCTCTACCGGATAAAGAAAGATGCAGGTCAGTCTGCTGGAGTTTGTTCCTTAGTGTACCTGCACTGATGTTATTCTCACTGGACTACCTGTAGGTGCTACTGGACTACCTTGAGTTAAATGCTCATGTATCCAAGTCGTGTTGGATAAAAGCATCTGCCAAATTATCAAGAGGTGGAGAAGATTAAACAATCAGGCCTGAAGTTGTTGTATAACATTTTTATTATAACTTGAGTCGTACCTTCTGTGCCATACACACCTGACACCCCTGGATTCATCTCTATAAACAGATATCTGCATATGAAGGCAAAATCTGTAGGCAACGGGACATTATGTTGGTATCAGAAGCGCTCTAGTTTCCGTTTGTAGTCCGAGTTGTATGGACCAATCACGTTTGAGCGGGCTTTGGTTGCATACAGGTAAACAGTCCGTGTGGAGATCAACAATCTTGAAACCCATTGGCTATCGCCTGACGACGATATACCTTTTTATTAGCTTTGAGTCTTGACCCGGGTATCAGTTTATCCGTTATCCGGCCCAAGAGATATAGTGCGTTGTCCCCGGAGGTAAATCGTCATCGTACGATGACCGATGGTTTGCGAGATTGGCCCAGGATTAAAGCTGCTCTGTTCTCCACAGGCACCAATCGATTTGAGGTGACGCTGGAGAAGTCCAACAAGAACTTCTCAAAGAAGATCCAGCAGGTATACATGTGGATTGTGTTCCAAGTGCTTGATGGCTACATGCTAATCGCTACTCAGTGATTACTATTCCATGTTTTAATGAAATCATTCTGTCATGAAGTTCTTTGTGATTCTTTTGTGAAGTCTTTCCTGTGTTTTGTCTCTGCAGCTCTTTGTGGTTTCCCAGTACAAGATCCTCGTCAGTCTGCTGGGTAGGCTTTTCTCACCACAGTAGGAGTTGTCTCGATGGATGACCACGTTTTAATGAAACCAAATGTTTGCAGTGGTTAAGTACCGTTGCCTAGCAGCTTTGGAGAAAAGGCTCCCGGTTCTTGGCCTGTCTGAGGAGCATGTTGTGCTGGTTGGTTGATGTGAGATGGTGTGGGTTTGCTCCACCTCCAGTGGCTTGCTAGGCTAGTCCATGTTCCACGATCCAGATCGGTTTTTAATCGATATAATTGATATTTATATACAATATGCAGATACTAGGCTAAATTGAGACTGCATGTTGTGTGACTGGTGAGCGGTAAATGGGACACTGCACACAAACATGCCATGATTACATGACAGCTTTTTCTAGTGAACTACAATGTGCAGTGAGACATTAACTAGGAAGCTTTGTCAAGACCGGTCCAATCTTGTTTGTTTCTACAGTATTCTCTTTAGCTCCCTATGTTGACATCCATTGGATACACCATTAGTTGTTTGGTATCGCCCCACAGAGAACAACATCCATGTCCACGACCTCCTGACCTTCCAGCAGATCACCGTGGTTCCCAAAGCCAAAGGAGCTACCTTGTTCTCCTGCGACCTGCAGGTCAGACACACCCCTCTACAGCCTACTCACACGTTGACCTTACAGTCATGGTCTACCTCACTGATGCTCAGACACACCCCTCTCTATAGCCTACTCACATTGATCTTACAGTCATGGTCTATCTCACTGATGCTCAGACACACCTCTCTATAGCCTACTCACATTGATCTTACAGTCATGGTCTATCTCACTGATGCTCAGACACACCCCTCTCTATAGCCTACTCACATTGACCGTACAGTCATGGTCTATCTCACTGATGCATGTTCTGATGATGTCTTCATGCATGGCTCATTACTCTACATGACGTGACACTCACACTCTCAATCATGATTTAGTAACCTTTAACAATCATCGGCTAGTAATTAGCAGTAATTCTATGATTTACTTATCAACAGTCATGATTTAGGAATTATCAATCATCATATGATGAATCATAATTTGATTTATTAACATCATTACATGATTAAGTAGTTGGTATCATCCTGTCATGCAGTAATTCGTCTTTAGTATTCTTGATTTACTAATTAGGCTTAGGAGGATTAGCATCAGCCTATGATTTATTAACAAGTATGGTTTAGTAATTAGTGTCATATTATAATCTAGTAATCATCATCGTCCGCTGATCTGACCTCCTTCTCCCTAGTCCGGCTCCGGTGAGGCCAAGTTAAGGATGTGTGTTGCTGTCAAGAAGAAGCTGCAGCTGTATTTCTGGAAAGACCGGGAGTTTCACGAGCTCCAGGTTAGACTATGACTCATGCAGAGTACCACGCCTAACTTTAAAACAAGTTCTGTCCCAGCCAGTGGCTACTACACCACGCTAAGTGTGCATGTGTGCGTGTGTGTGTTTCAGGGGGACCTGGGAGTACCGGACATCCCTAAGTCCATGGCGTGGTGTGAGAACTCCATATGTGTGGGTTTCAAACGAGACTATTACCTCATCCGGGTAGGTTTTTCCAGCAGGAAATGAGATTCACCTCATTATATTGATCCCTCACCACTGACACCAGCAGCAGTTGTCTATGAAAGCACTTTACCACGCAACTCTGCAGTTCTGCTCTCTGGCGACCAAGTCTTTCAGCTATACTTGGATATTCCTATTGACTCGTTCAGCAGACGCTTTTAGCCCAAGTTACTTACAGTGAGCTGATTTATATTCAGGGCATCTTACTCCTGGAGTCCTACAGGCAGCGATCGCCCATCAGTGTTCAAACCAAGGATCTTAAACACCCTAACCACTAGACTGTGTGTCTTAAGCATGTTCTTATCATAGTACCCCTTTGACAATGGTTCAATTAATGGTGCGTGCGTTGATTGGATAGTGTAGTGGTCAGGGGTGTTCGATTCCCAGGCCAAAAGGTTCTGGGTTTGATCCCCAATGTCCGCAGCCTAACCTGTACTCCCCCTGAGCGAGATGCCGCTCCTTAAGCACCTGCATGTTAAATAACTGTAAGGCCTCCACACACCAGAACTCCAGGGAAGGGCTCGCGGGCATGAGGAAGAGGAGGAAGAGGAGGAATTGAAATTGGTAACATTGACCGCTACTTTGACCACAGGGACCATTTTGGTGCGGTTAGCGGTGACCAACTCTACATAGAAGCGGTTGGTTGTAAAACCAACCGCTTCTTTGTAGAGTGGGTTGAAGAACCATCTCAGTAGGTCGCCCCCACCATCGATACGGTTCTTCAACCAACCGCTCGTAGAAACAGTGTTAGATTTATATCAGCGCAGCCGCTTTCAATCGGCCGCCGCGTCAATCAATGACCGCTTCCACACCGCAGACGGAGCTGAAGCCCGTCGCGGTGCGGAGCGCGTTTATTTCGGCGTGGGGTCTGAGTTACTCCGCCTCCGCCTGCCGTTCTTCACTTTTTGGTCAGCTGATCAGTAAACATGAAGGCGGACGTGAGTTAGCTCAGCTCCCGTTTGCGCTACACGCTTCAGCGTCGGTATGTGGAGGCCAAAGCGTCGGCTACATGAGCTAACTCTGATCGGTGAAACCTCCGTACCAAGTACTAATCTGCTGTGATTCTGTGGGGTTCCTCTCGGTGGTCCGCGGGCCCAGATGGACGGCCGGGGGTCCATCAAGGAGCTGTTCCCCACGGGGAAGCAGCTGGAGCCCCTGGTGGCGCCGCTGGCTGACGGCAAGGTGGCGGTGGGCCAGGACGACCTGACCGTGGTGCTCAACGAGGAGGGCGTGTGCACGCAGAAGTGTGCCCTGAACTGGACCGACATCCCCATCACCATGGGTAGGTGAAATGATCTTCATCACCAGGGGTATGATCTTCATCCTCACCATGGGTAGGTGAAATGATCTTCATCACCAGGGGTATGATCTTCATCCTCACCATGGGTAGGTGAAATGATCTTCATCACCAGGGGTATGATCTTCATCCTCACCATGGGTAGGTGAAATGATCTTCATCACCAGGGGTATGATCTTCATCCTCACCATGGTTAGGTGAAATGATCTTCATCACCATGGGTAGGTGAAATGATCTTCATCCTCACCATGGTTAGGTGAAATGATCTTCATCCTCACCATGGTTAGGTGAAAGTATCTTCATCATCACCATGGGTAGGTGAAATG
>OOFG01049263.1:1342-12393 GCA_900323295.1 Molva molva
TTACCTGGAGAGAAACAGTTACCTGGAGAGAAACAGTTACCTGGAGAGAAACAGTTGACTGGAGAGATATTAACCTGGAGAGAAACAGTTACCTGGAGAGAAACATTTGACTGGAGTGATATTAACCTGAAGAGAGACAGTTACCTGGAGAGAAACAGTTACCTGGAGAGAGACAGTTACCTGGAGAGATATTTACCTGGATAGTGTTTACCTGGAGCTTTCAAGGAATCATGACACCTTTTCACAGAACTAGCAGAGAAAACACATTTATATATTATATTGTGTTATAATCAGGAGGCAAATGACGGGGGACCCAGGGGGCCCTCACAGATGTGATGAGGGGCCCCTGGAGATTCACCAGGATAACTCTGGTGGGGGTCTTTTAAATTAATCACTTCAAATTAGTTGACTGGAACAATATGGATTCAATATCTTTCAATATGCATGTCTTGTTTTAATATTGTATATAACATGTGTATTACAAGTTGAACGGCCCCGTGGATTAGACAGATGTTACCGAGACGTACTGCAATTTTAATTTGTCACTCAATCCCCAGGACACACAAACAGATCATTTGATTTCTCCTATTCGATTTAGATTTTGGACGCCAGGCCCATATTGCAATGAATGTAAAGCTGTTGGACGTACCTGAAAGGGCATTTTCAATGTAGGAATATTATGTGTGTTGTGGAACTTAAATGTCCACTACACGCTAATTAGTGAGATGACATTCATTGGTCCCGAGCTACTCTTAGGTGATTCCCTATCTGTATAGAGGGAATCACCTGTATATCCCTTTCACATGGTGTTTGGAGTCGTATGGTGATTAGAGCAAAATGGCAAGGTGACCTCAGCCTTGGTGCAGCTGTGATAGGGCTCCCAGTTATGGTGGTAGAGTAGTGCAGGAGTACACATTATCTGGTTTCTATTAAGAACAACTGAGTACTCATATTTTTCGTTGTTTTCCATTGATTACACTCAAAAAGCTAAATGACAATTCGCAAAGTATGATTACAAATGTTTTGTCTAAGCCTTGCAGCTTACAAGAGTGCAAAAAGAAAAGAATATATATAGATATTTTCATAGCTATATCTATGACTATTAAACCCAGTTGTAAAATAAGTTGTAAGATAACCTAAAGATAATGAATAACTAGTATCTCTGACTATTAAACCGAGATGTAAGATAACCTAAATTAATGAATAACTAGTATCTCTGACTATTAAACCCAGATGTAAGATATCCTAAATTAATGAATGACTAATATCTATGATTATTAAACACAATTGTAAGATGACCTAAGTTAATGAATGACTAATATCTATGATTATTAAACCCAATTGTAAGATATCCTAAATTAATGAATAACTAAAATCTCTATTGAACCCAGTTGTAAGATGACCTAAGTTAATGAACAATATCTCTAACTGTTAAACCTAGTTGTAAGATGACCTAAGAAGATGTGTTCAGGGGGTTAGTAGGTCGTGGAGGTCACATCAAGGGGGGGCCATCGGGTCTGGTCCCGGTCAGACTGTCAGTCTGTGTACAGTCAGCCTGTGTACAGTCAGCCTGTGTACAGTCAGCCTGTGTACACGCAGTCTGTGTACAGTCAGCCTGTGTACAGTCAGCCTGTGTACAGTCAGCCTGTGTACAGTCAGTCTGTATACAGTCAGCCTGTGTACAGTCAGCCTGTGTACACGCAGTCTGTGTACAGTCAGTCTGTGTACAGTCAGTCTGTGTACAGTCAGCCTGTGTACAGTCAGTCTGCTCCACATCACAGGGTCATCACAGGAGTCTCATTGAAAAGCACCATTTGAGATATTGTAAACTGATACCCATAAATGTCCTCTTGTCCCAATACATGATTATGTCTATCTAAGTTTTGCAATATACTTTCTCTCGCTTTTTGTTAAAATTATTTTTGCCATGTGGTGTTTGCCAAACACTGTAATAAGAGATCACTGCATTAAATGTGCCCACCTGTGTCTCCTCATAAAAACTGTAATAGGTGATTAAGACCAAAGCAAAATACTTGCTATATATTAGTAGTCACAAATTACTGTACCATAAACCCCTGAGTTGTCAAACTTTTGTCATACTCAATTTAGGACGGAAACATTCTATTAACTATTCTATTCTATTTTCAAATTGATTCAGTTCCCCTTTCCACTAATTATTTCAAATAATAAACCATGTTCCATTAAATCATAACACCTCTTTTCTATCTCTAACTCTTTCAGGTTAAATAATTTTTTCAGTAGCAACAAACACTCTACTTCAATTACAGATAAATTATTAATATGTATAGATTCTATTTTTTACCTGGTTGTGTATCAGAATTTCTATTGCTCATTAGCAATATAAACACTGTCACAGTTATTGATTATTGGTATAACTTTCAATGATCATTATTATCACTACCATAGTCTTAAGATTTTTTCAACATATTAACCATATTAATATGATTTAGCAACATTACTCTTTTTTCATTATTGTTTCATTAACCGTTGTCTCAACTATTTTAGCCATAATAAGATTATCTGACTCTGATTATTAACAAGTTAGTATTCAGACACAATTGTAATTTCAATAGAAATCAATTAGATAGTAAAGGCAACATCCTCATGAACCTTATTTTGATCTGAAATTGGCTATGAGTGGCTTCTCGTGTATTCTGCCACTCTGAGCATGGGGGTAACCTCCCTTATCGGAGTGGCATAGATAATATGAATTTAACATTATCCTTTCCATTACCTTTTATTACATTTGTTCTTTCTTATTTATTCAATTGTATTAATTAATTAATTGGTATTTCGTTTATTATCTCTAAATAATAATATTTTATATGATATTATATATATTATGTCTATTAGTCTAGCAATCCTGCAGGAAGTATTTTATCGTTTGTGTTTGTATTTTTAGAAATATTAGAATTATATTATTTCTCCCACATTTGTTTTCCCCGTCCTCACTTTATCCTTAACCTATAGGTTCTGTCCTAAACTAAAACTTCCATTTGTAGGAAATCTAAATGTTCTCCATATTTGTAGTTTTTGTACTGTAGCAAGACCGTGTTTGCCAACCATTCTTTGAGCATGGCCAGTGTAATAAACATAGGCAGGGGCCTTTTTTATATATCAAATATTTATTATTATATTGATTTATCACTTCACTTATACTTTCTGGGACATTTTGATATCAAGTTCAGTATATATATATTTTTATTATTAATATTTAATAGCATAAAGTATGCTATTATTTTCCCAACTTATATTCCTTTAGAGACACAAGCATTGGTGCAATTAGGGGGTCATGAGGCCCCCCACATTTTACCAGGGTTACACTTATTGTTTATTCCACAACAGATACATCACAAGATGCTTTACTAAGAATGGGATTAAAACACATTTTCCAAAAGTAAAATAACAATGAATGATAATAATAATAGATAATTAATAAATGTATACAAAATTATGAATTCCTATAATAAATACAAAATGAAAGCAATGTTTACAGAGGTTGAGATCTTTTGGCTTGGTATGATAATGCAGGTTATGACGGAAGCACTTTCAGTAATCAGAAATGTGTAAGTATGCATGTGCGTCCCTCCGGTGTACAATCAGTCCATCAACAGCTTCCTCAGACAGGAAGCTGGGCACACTGTGTTTCCCTAGCCCTACTCACACACACACACACACACACACACACACACACACACACACACACACACACACACACACACACACACACATGCACACACAGTGTGTGTATCACTGTCTCTAGCCCCATGCCTGCTTCTATCTCTTCTCTGGATTCTTCTGTTTCACCATTTCTTTCTAAAGAAACTTTTACATTGCCGTGGCATTGTTATTGAAATGTTCTATTGTATTACATATATATGTAGATATGTGATTTATTATATTATAACATAATCCATGAAATACTTCCAACACATTGAAATAATGAAAAATAAATACTAAATAATTATAATAATAGATAATAAAAGACTTATGTGTCAAAAATGCAATTGGAAAGTTGGAATTTTGCTCTGTCTCCCCCTCTCTATCTTGCTATCTCTGCCTCACACACAAGACAATACACACACACACACACACACACACAACACCTCCCCCCAACACACACACATATGCGTGCTAGGTATACGAGCAGTGCCAACAAAAGCAGGAGTGGACTAACTTCCAGACCCACTCTGCTCCCAAACCCAGAGGACAGACGTCTTGGAGAGCCCAGGATACTGACCCACTGCTTCTTTATGACTGACTGACTCAGGGCCTGTAGTGACTGCTTACAGATTGACTGCTGCCTATTTGTCCAATGCCTGATTATTACTGCCTTCTGACCGGCTGCTCTACTACTGATTGACTCCTTACTACCTGCTTCAACAGGCATCAACAGCCATCTATCCACCACCATGCTTGTCCACCTGCTCTTTACCGCTCTGGTCTCAGGTACGACTTGCCTATCACTCATTTATTACAACACACACTCTCTCACACACATGCACACACACAGGCACAGACCCGGTTTAATCTCTGGGTGAAAATCAGTATGCTATCAGTCAGGTTTGGCAGGCATTTCCTGCCAGATATTTTTGAGAGTTTGAGTAGGACTGCGTGTTTGTGTGTGTGTTGCTGAGTGACCCAATGGGTTCTGAGGGGTCGTGGCTGAGGCACTGTGGTTCATGTTGGAGATATTACTTTTTATATGTCAGTTATTGGTAATTAGTCATAAGGCCTTTATAGGTCTCTGTATCAGCATTAGACGCATCTAAAGAGTGCGTCTTCGGTAATCACATGACTGAAACATTCAAGGGGCCCCTGATTCAGTCATCAACGGACATGTAGGGCAAAGTTGTTGTTTTTGGTGCTTGTATTTAGAACTTTGATATGTTGTTGATATGTTGCACTGTCGACTATACCATGCACTTGACTACCACAAATAATAAATAAAGAAAAGGACAAACTTTGTCTTTCTGATTCATGTAGCTACTCTGCCCACCGACCAGATGTTTGCTAGTTTTTTTTTTAATTTTGTAAGGAGGTACTCCAATTTTGACTGTTTGCTTTTATTGTTCTGGGCCTCACTTGTAAGCTGCTAAATAACTTAATGTATTGTAATCCAATCTAAATGTATCCTTTATAGTTTAATGAAAAACATGGTTTTCTCCTGGCAGGTATTTGCTCAGGCAACGTGACGAACAGCCCAGGGAGAGAGGAGGTGAGGAGGGAAGGAGAGGAGGTGAGGAGGGAAGGAGAGGAGAGCGACCTCATCTCCGTTACAAAGTCTAACGGTGAGCAGAAATATGAGCACTTCATATTACAACTTTTTTTTTATCAGTCTGGCCTAGATCCAGTTGAAAGCCTTTTACGACAATTTTTAAATGATCCAACAATTAAATGATCCTTTAAATGATACGACCGAACTTCAGTCCATGATGAACAAGGAGCGCCGCAGTCTGCCAAATAAAAAAAACGTTCCTTGCCCAAGGAAAGCGTAGCGATCTACGGAGCAATCAAAACTGTTTTTATTCGGCAATTCGGCAAGAGCGAAGAGAGCAACAACAGCACTCTGATTGGCTGAAGTTCTGAACTTCAAAATAAGGCCGCGGCCATATTTGAAATGACTTGCTGCCCAGCCAGGCCCAGACTGATAGTCTTTACCAAATGCAAACATGAATATCTCACGAGGCTAGCATCCTCGACACCACTTGTAAATTGGTTTGCATTAAAGGACTCCCTGTCAAGATTAGAAACATGCTATTGCATGCATTACTTATTATTAGCTGATCATATGATAACCCGTACCTGCTGATTAGCTGTTAATGTAGCGCACCAGTCCTCCGCTTATTGAAACTGAACTGAAGGGGCGTTAACAGGGAGCTGACAGCCCCGCCCCAGGAAAAAACTGTGGTTCTCCTTTAACGTTCACATAATGACAAACATAAACCCTGAAGGTACGGTGGAACCGGACCGGGTTCCGTCCTCCCGGGCTGCAGATGAGCTGGACGACCTGGAGGCTGAAATGTCTCTGCCTCCTAATGCCAAACTTAACCTGACCACAGAGGATGACGGTGAGTCTCATCTTCTGCTTCCTCATGTAATCTTCCTCATCTTCCTCATATAATCTTCCTCATCTACCTCATATAATCTTCATATGGTCTCATCTCCTTCATCTTCTTATCTCACCTTCATCATTATCTTTATCAGCCTCATATCATCGTCATTGCCACATCTTCCTCATCTCATCTTCTGCCTGAGCAGTGAGGAGACTGTGGTGTACATGTTCATCTACTGTGATATAGGGGTTATTATCAATTGTTCAGGATAATTCATTATCACTTAAGCTATATATTGCGATGTTACTGTCATTAATGACACTCGTGCAGGGCCCAGTCGAAACAGGCCTGTTCCAGAAGCTCATGGCAAGATGGACCACTCTGCTCTGGTAGAGATCCTAGACACAGACACTTAGTGGGAGGTAGCACATTCTGTAGCCAACGGTGCCCAATGGCACAGGAAACTTCCCAAACAAAGGAGATGAACATTCCATGCTGTGAGGGCTTGACCAAGAACAACAAGCCAAGGTAGAGAGAGCATTGGCATCCTTTTTATCAAGAAGAAAGATGGGGTTACCCATAAAGATGCTTACCCCTTGCCTCAGATAGAGGAATCCCTGATCACCCTGTCTAGAGAAGAGTGGTACTCTACCATTGATCTGTCCAGTTGCTACTGGCAGTTAGAGGTGGACCCAGCTGATCAAGAGAACACGGCATTCACTAGTCCGCTCGGGCTCTAGCAGTTTGAAGGATGCCTTTTGGATTATGCAATGCCCTGCAACCTTTCAGTGCTTCATGCAATGCTGCCTTGGCTCACAGGTGAATAACTTAAATTTGAAAAAGAGTCCTATGTTCCCAGGGTCCTCTGTTCCCAGGCTCCTGTGTTCCCAGGGTCCTCTGTTCCCAGGGCCCTCTGTTCCCCAGCTCTACATATATGCTCACCCAGGTTCTATGTTCCCCAGCTCTATACAGCACATGATGGGAACATGAAAAAGATGTTCCCAAGCTCTGTATTCATTTAGTATGACATGGGCTATTGTGGTACCTCTCTTAGTATGGCTCTCAATATAACATGCCTACACTTGATGGAACTTCAATCAGGTGAAAAATAGCCTAGTATACATGTTTCTGAATCTTACTGTAGCAATGTCCATGCTACACGCCACCTGCACACCTGCAACAGCTGTGCAGCCTCACCCAGCCCCAGAGTACAATCAGACTCGGCCAGGTGAGGCTGCTTAAACCAGCCATCACCCACACACACTCCCACACTTAATTTCACACTTCACATCTGTCTTCTAACTGATATAAAAAGTATCACATCATGACTTAAGTATCTAATTAAATTGAGGTATTTTTCTTAAATTTTTAGCTGTGACTGACATCTCACTGCTGAAGTATCCAAATACCAATGCAATTACATTTTTACACTACACTACTTGTTAACAGAATATTGAACTGGGGACATAGGACATTGGGAAATTAGGACCCTAGGAAGACAGGACCCTGGGAACACAGACCCTGGTAACACAGAAACCTGGAACCCAGGACCCAGGAACACAGGACCAAGGAACACAGGACCCTGGTAACACAGGACCCTGTAACACAGGACCATGAAACACAGGACCCTGTTATACAGGACCCTGGGAACACAGGACCCTGGTAACACAGGACCCTGTAACACAGGACCCTGGTAACACAGGACCCTGTAACACAGGACCCTGTAACACAGGACCCTGTAACACAGGTCCCTGGTAACTCAGGACCCTGTAACACAGGACCCTGTAACACAGGACCCTGTAACACAGGACCCCGTAACACAGGACACTGTAACACAGGACCCTGGTAACACAGGACCCTGTAACACAGGACCCTGGTAACACAGGACCCTGTAACATAGGACCCTGTAACACAGGACCCTGAAACACAGGACCCTGTAACACAGGACCCTGTAACACAGGACCCTGGTAACTCAGGACCCTGTAACACAGGACCCAGGAACACAGGCCGAGGGACTGTCCTATCCCAGACACAATGGGGTACTGAGCATGTCATGACCTACGCTAGCTGAACCCTGTCTCCCTGTGAACGTAATGATAACCACCTTAGTTCCTTAAAATTGGAGCTGTTTAGCCTTCACATGGGCCATTACTGAGAAGTGTCAGGATTATTTGTGGGGGTCAAAGTTCCCAGTATTTATGGATAATAACCCGCTTGTGCATTTGGAGACTTCTATGGTGGGAGCTGTAGAACAACTGTGGGGTTGCAGGGCTGGCTAACTTTGATTTTGATGTTAAGTTCTGCCCAGGACCAAGAGACCAGGGGCAAAAGCTTTCAGAGTGATGACAACTGGAGTGACAGAGGGAAGAGCCTGTGTTGATGAACTGAGGACGATTGGGGAAGTCAACAAGGGCAGGATCCACAATGAAGCAGATTATTTGCCGTGTGAGGCACAGGCTGCCAGCCCTACGAGGAACAATAGGTCAGGCTCCAGCCATGACTCACCCAACCCTTCAGTGCTTGACCCAACTAGAGGTTAACAATGGTGTCTTGGTTAGGGTGAAGATGGAAGAAGGCTCTGGTGAGACAGTACTCCATATTGTTGGACCCGTAGGATAGAGACGACTGCTTTAGTCGTCTCTATCAAGAGACTGCTGGGCACCTGGTTGGTCCTAAACCCTGTCCCTGCTCTTGCATTGTTTATTCTTGCCAGGACAAGGCAAGGATGTCCGACAGTGGTCACTGTCTATCAGGGAAAGCGGGTCCAGAGGTCAGGGCTCCCATGGTTCCACTTCTTACCCTCTTGAGATCCTGGCCATTGATTATTTCACTTATGTCACTTGGGCGACACAGACATATATCTTAGTTATGCTGGATGTGTTTTCTCAGTTTGCAGTGGCGGTTCCCACCAGGGACTAAACCGCTGCGAACGCTGTTCAAATCATCACGGCAGCATGATAAAGCTTTCTGGATGTCCCGAGCGACTCCACTCAGGTCGAGGAGCAGCTTTCCAGTCAGCCATTGTGGCACAACGGAGCCAGAGGTATGGAGCATGTAAGACAACACCATACAGGCCGGGAAGTAGTAGGGCAGTGTTATGACTCCACTGGTCCCATTCTGTGTGTTGTTTGGCAGACATGCCCGTCTCCCAGTGGACATGGTGATGCACATGTATGCCAACCGAAGAAACAGCTGGGGATGGGTGGATTCATACCCATTACAAGAAGCTTCAGCAGGCATATGAGATGGAGGCGAAACAAACAGGACACAGAAAGAAATGAGACAAACAGCGGTATGACAAAAGAGGAAAGGGAACTTCTACTTATGCTGCTTCTACTTCCTGGAGAAAGAGTGCTGATGAGAGATTTTCTCTGGAGATCTCAGGGTAAGTTAGTCACGAGATGGAGACCAGAGCGCTTTGTCATAGCGCGGACAAGAGGGGGCCTATAAAAACTATTCACAGGAACCATTGAAGAACATGACCTTAACCTGTTGACCTGTTAGTCCCAGTGAAACATGGGCACTACATTGCACAACCAGCAGGTCTTGTATCACTCGTGGCTCAATAGCAGAGGTGCCAGAGATGCAGCCAGCATCAGTCACTCACCAAGTGTGCGCCGGAGCAGGCGCCAGCATGGGTGGACACACCTGCGACTCCAGCAGAGGTGCCGGAGAGATCCACGTGGCTCAGACGTCATCATCATCATCATCATCATCATCATCAAACCGCTTATCCGAGGTCGGGTCGCGGGGGCAGCAGCTCTAGCAGGGGACCCCAGACTTCCCTGTCCCGGGCCACATTGACCAGCTCTGACGGGGGGATCCCGAGGCGTTCCCAGGCTGAGCTTCTCACCCTATCTCTAAGGTAGACGCCCGCCACCCTCCTGAGAAAACCCATTTCAGCCGCTTGTATCCGCGATCTCATTCTTTCGGTCATCACCCGTCCTTCATGACCATAGGTGAGGGTAGGAATGAAGATTGACCGGTAGATCGAGAGCTTTGCCTTCCGGCTCAGCTCTCTTTTCGTCACAACGGTGCGGTAAAGTGAATGTAAAACCGCCCCCGCTGCTCCGAATCTCCGGCCAATCTCACGCTCCATCATCCCCTCACTCGCGAACAAGACCCAGAGGTATTTAAACTCCGTCACGGGGGGTAAGGACTCATTCCCTACCCGGAGAAGGCAATCCACCGGTTTCCTGCTAAGAATCATGGCCTCAGATTTAGAGGTGCTGATCCTCATCCCAGCCGCTTCACACTCGGCTGCGAACCGATCCAGTGAGTGCTGTAGGTCACAGGCCGATGATGCCATCAGGACCACATCGTCTGCAAAAAGCAGTGACGAGATCCCGAGCCCACCGAACTGCAACCCCCCCCCCACCATGACTACGCCTCGATATCCTGTCCATGAATATCACAAACAGACAAGTGACAAAGAGCAGCCCAAATACAAAATATGTAAAATTATATTTGTAATATTGATAGTGGAAATGAACTGCAGAATGTAAATGTAAATGCTATTTTAGCAGTAGTCACAACAATAAATGATGGATAATGGGGACAAGCTGGTATATAACAAGCCGTGTGCAACAGTATCACCCAATGTTAAGATGTGTGTTGTCCTTGCCCAGACCATAGGCAGTGCTGAGCTCAAGTCCATCGTCTATGAGCTGCTGACCACCGTGGAGGAGCTGTACGAGCAGAACGGCTACCACGGCTCCACAGAGAAGTTCTTCAGCCTGGTGGAGAAATGTGCCGACAAGAGACCCGTGGGTTTCCCACACCTCATAGTGACCTGTGGTTCCTCATAAGGTCAACGTTTCCCCCCCTGTGTATAATAATGATCATAATAATGATGTGTTTCACTTCCAGGATTCTTCCGTGCTGACGCTCATCTCCTACCGGGCTCAGTCCATCGAGCCGGCTAAGGACGGCTGGATACAGAACCTCCATCGTCTCATGGACACGTTTTTTAAG
>OOFG01049264.1:0-10330 GCA_900323295.1 Molva molva
GCTGGTACAGCTACAGACTAGGTGAATAATAATGTAATAGGTGAATAATAATGTGTTTCCAGCTCTAGGGGGCTGGTACAGCTACAGACTGTCTAAAGCAGCTCTAAACATGGTGACCAGAACGCTGGCCATCGAACTGGGAAGAAGTACACACAACAAGGTCCGGTTACTTTAGTTATATACACACAAACGGTATGCTGTATACTACACACTGAATACTACTGTGTGTGTGTGTGTGTGTGTGTGTGTGTGTGTGTGTGTGCGTGTGTGTGCGTGTGTGTGTATGTAGGAGGTCTGTTGCTTCAGTCAGTCAACATTCTGCAAGGAAAAAAGGAGAAGGGTCAAAGGTACTTCAGGCTGGTCTTTCAAACTTGCAGCTCTATGCAACTTTTTAGAAATTGTCACAAGGCATTTGACAAGTCATGCTTGAGTATGATTGAATATCAGACACAATCAAGCTCATTCTCAATATGCCAAAGAAACTACGAGAGAGAAAATCTTTGGTTTCCTTTGGAAATTTTAAAAATGAATCAATCAGCATGATTGTTAATCACAACGTCATATTAATCGACTATAAAAGCCCGAAAGTAGTTGAATGTTTATCTACATCACTAATAGACAGTGTCTTTTTTTACCGCTTTTATTTGCGATAATTGCAATATATAATATAATTTGCGGTAATCATCAGGACAAAGTAAGTTCAGTTGGGCTATCATCAGAACAAACAAATTTCAGTTGCGATAATCATCAGAACAAACCAAATTTCAGTTCTTATCATCGAAGGGACAAACTAATATTATAACAATCATCAGTGACCAACACTGAGTTACCTGGACCGTGGCTCTCGGCTGCAGGATTCTTGTTTATCTCAGCTTGGCGATAGATGTCGCTCCTCCAGCTGAGTGTGAAATCTGATATCCCCTGGCTTTTCAGCTGCACCTCGAGCTGAACACACAAACACAAACAATGGTTCTCGCATTGCCCGGTCGTGCTGCTGATACTGAGTACGTATGTACAGTTCATATATACGATGTAACTACCAGTGACTAAATAGCTCTAAGTTCAAGTATGTATCCAGGCTGAATCATGATTAAATGGCAATCCACATTTGCCAGCACAGTGCAGCAGCACTGCACTTTGTGCCCTATGCTGAAGTACGATTTTGCAGACACATTCATACGGAGACTGTGTAATCTATGAAAAAGCTGTTCTGTTACAGCCATACAATCCTGAATACGCTCAATCTCGCCTGATCTCGGAAGGAAAGCATGGTCGGGCCTGGTTAGTACTTGGATGGGGGACAGCCGGGGAAGACCAGGTGCTGGTTTCCAGCCATACAAGTATCTATGGCTCTCTGACCTTCTGCAGGAGTTGAACACTGGCGGCCAAGCGATCGAGGGCACCATCCGAATCCATCTTTAACTTCATCAGCATCTTCCGCGATTTCAGACCTGCAACGAGAACCTTCTGATCACTATCAATATCTACAATACATTCAACAACTCACTCTTTTTAAAGGGGCCCTATTTTGCCACCAGGTGTGGATGTTGATCGGCCGTCACATTTCACATTTCAAAATGTTCCCTATAATGGCATCACAGGCCACTAAGAAAACCCCCACAACCCTTACGACAGTTGTTTCTGAACCATGGTAAGGGCCTTGCGACGCCGTTGTGGAGATCCAAAACTCACCGCCTTGGCAGACGAAAGGCATCTTGGCATCACACTGCTCCTCGTCCCACCGGCCCTGGTCCCTTGCGCTGACAATGGCACAGCCGTGGAAGTTGGCGGGCCTGCCCACCAACCAGTGCCTGAGGGAGGATGGGCTCCCGTCGGACCACACCCACTGGTCCAGAAAGAGGCCGATCCAGGCGGAAGTGTCGCCCGCCTCATCGAGGGTTGCCTGGTTCTGGGACCAGCTGAGGACAGTGGGCAGGTCCATACCTAGGCTTCTGCAGTGATCCCGGGCATCTGTCCATATCCGCGGTTCAGACTGAGAGAAATAGTGCGGCGACATTGCTGGAGACAGGAACACGATTCCCGTTAAAATTGCTGTATAGGTACGATTTAAGAAATCTAATTTCAGATTATAGCTCTGAAAAGAAAGCACCTTCTGTGAGCTATTAATGATTGAAATGATCTATGAGATTATGTTATGGTTGACTGTGCCTGCCTCTGTACGAGACCGTTTCGATTTTAGAACATTCTCGGCTTGTTTCTGACCAAGGGTTCGGGAACCCCTCACATGCGTGCACAGCGCGTAATCATCGCTCCGCCACATTTTTGCACTCATTTCTATTGAGGAATGTTTGTATTACAGTATTTACAATTTGCAAGTGAAACTTTGTGAATCTTAATCACACAAGAATGGTTTTGACTCACCCCTTTGGCACACAAATGAACGTAGCAGGGTACACGTGACATCGTTCCAGCCCTCTGTCTTCGTCTCTCCGCAGGATTCCTTGCCGTCCGCCGAGTTGGGCTCCGATACCTGCCAAAACGTACTGACGGGCGCGCCGCTTCCGTCCGACCACAGCCACTTGGCGGGTCCATCGAGACGGAGGCCGATCCAGGCATCGCCCCGGCTGGCGGTCTGGGCCAGAAGCCTCGCCTCCTCCATGGAGGTCACGGTGGCCAGGTCGCTGTGCTTGATCCGACAGAAGCGCCGCGCATCGTTCCAGCTCAGGGTCTGGTTGTAGTAGTGGTACTCTGGTGAAACTGTGGGAGCGGGACACTTCAGACTTCCTGTCTATAGGACCAAGACTACCACAATTCTCTTTGACTTTGGGTTTAAATCGATTGTCTTTTTACAATTAAAATTGAATATCATGAACGGATTTCATGGGTTTCACATTATGCTGGTAAATGTGCGTGGGTTGCTTTATAGCCACACTTACGTGATTCTGAAGTGATACTTGAAAGCATGAAAATCCCTTTGAATAAAAAATGCATATGATTAATATTGGTTTATAATAATGCAATTTATAATATTGGTTTATTGGTATATGTTAATATAATTTACTGCATTACATTTTCTGAAGATACAATGACAGTTTACTAACATTTACATAATGGGTAGAATACTATATACTTTATGATAATATTAATATTATACATCAAATTGACACATAAATATTCTGAGTTGTATGCTGTTGCGTAACAGTTAAAAATGGCCTTTATACTGTAATAGGCTGATGATGTAATGCTGTTTTATGATAAAATGTTCACCAATAAGACGGACCACAGCAACTCGCACCCAAAGCATTGGTCTGATGGTCTGTTAATGACGCTTAACAGGGGAAACCACATTACAAGAACAATACATTTGTTTGGATGAGAATGAAGGATGAGAATCACAGAGCTATATTCGAGGTAGAATTAAACAAAGAACATTACACACTACGTGGTTAGAAGAACCCTAAACTGAAAAGGTACGTTTTAAGATTTAGTTTAAAGATATTGACAGCTATATTGACGCCCTGAGTTCCTCTGGCAGACTTCCAGAGGCAGGGAGAACCATAGTCACTAAAAATGGCAATTATACAATAACGGGATCCAAAGCGATCAAACAATATCCTACCAGTTCGCAGATCTCCCCTCTTCTGAATCCCCCAGCCTCACCAGTCATACTTTAAAGTCACTGACATACAGTGTTGTACTCCTGTAAAAATGCAAAACTCAAGCACAACAGGTGTCAGTTTTGCTATACAGATGACGTATATTTGGTTACCAGCCTTGCATTGACATGGGCCTTGCCCACCTACAGCTGTCAGCTTGGTTTGATCAAGTGCTACATGTTGAACACTACATGTTCCTGGTGGTGACTATGAGTTATGAATCATGTTGATTTCATAGCTCCGAATAAATTATTATATGACAATGGATGAACTGATTGGATTGTTATGGCTACATTATGTCATTTGAACAGAGAAGTGTGCAACGCTAAGGAAAATGAGAATGAAAAACTATCATGCCCCCTAACACTTTGGATGAAGATAAAAGGCTGGACATTTTCAGGGGAGCTGAGATTAGACGCAGGGTGATTCTATCCACGTCCCCTTGTTTGGTGTCACTTTGTCACTAAGATATCAATTATTATTGGATGGGGGACAGCCGGGGGAAGACCAGGTGCTGGTTTCCAGCCATACAAGTATCTATGGCTCTCTGACCTTCTGCAGGAGTTGAACACTGGCGGCCAAGCGATCGAGGGCACCATCCGAATCCATCTTTAACTTCATCAGCATCTTCCGCGATTTCAGACCTGCAACGAGAACCTTCTGATCACTAATATCTACAGAGGCATTTTGGTCTGAACCTGTTGATAATGTCCCTTGGAAATTGAAAATGAACTGAGAGCTTCCAGACTAATTGTTCTGGCAAGTTCTATTGACTCTTTACTGTCAATCAAATATATCAAATTCAGTACAGAAGAGAAGGGAACAAGGAGTGACAACAAAAAATCTGAACAATTACAGAGGCCTAAAATGTTAGTCCTGACCAAAGTATAGTGCCTCAATCAATCAATTCATACAAGGTGATGAAATCAAAGCCAAAACAATACATTACTTCTCCGCTCAACACTATCCGGGGAAGCACGACAACCAAGAGTAGAGCTGACAAGTCACATTCTAAGTAAAACAAACATATAAATAATGTAGGCATTCAGAGTAAAATATGACGAAAGAAGGAAAGGTCAGTCTCAAGTTAACCTCAACCACACAAAACCCTTACCTAAACTTATAGTATAAGAGACTACTGCTTTATATGCTTGTTGTGAGAAACTTCACAGTCTACAACATCCAAAAAAGTTGGACTATTCGAGTCACTGGTCCAGGATTTGCATCCCCATTGGTCCGATTTGCAGAAATGAAGGACCACCTACTGAGGTCCAATAGGAGGTCAGAACCAGAAACACACCCGTTTTCTGTTGGAGAAATAAGTGTGCTATAGTAAGCCTGCCCCTATAGGTGAACATACAGAATTACACTTTATATCATTCATTGAATCCAAAGACCTAAGCGGTCAGACTGGATCAAAACACAGGTCCTGTGTCTTGGTTCTGGCTCTAGAGGTCCTGTACGGGGGCAGGTGCAACATTCTAACTGATAGTCTGATAAAAACTGCCTTTGTTTCAATGGTGTGGTGGGTTACTAAGATCATGAAACAATTGACCACCGGGAGTCAATCAGTGTATTGAGAAATGTACCATGACCTGCCACCCACAACATCCCAATTCATCACTAATCAACAAAGTATGTGTGAGTTGTGCGGTGTGTTGTTGTAGTGATGAACTTCCTTCTCACAATTCTGATGGACTCCCTCCCTGATGCAACAAGGTCATTCGATGATCCTCTTCCATTGAATTGTGAAGTTTGTTATGTTCTTCAATTGCATCTCGGCATTCATCTAAAAAACAACCCGCCTCCAAAGATTAAGGATTAGGGATTCATGTCATAACCAATTAACCGTTGCTACAAACGATAGAATGGATCAGAGATTATGAAACGGTGAGGCGTGTTGTTTTTTTTGATAATATCTCAGAGTACCTCTTTATCTCTCTTAAGCGACCTGATGGATAATTGTGTATTTAGATGTTCCCAAAAAAGGCCAGTTTTGCAATTGCAACCCTAGTGCAGCCCTTATATCCGGTTATACCTTGTGCAGTAGAAGTATGAGGCGACTTCAGACTCCCACCTTTTCTAAAACCAGTTGCTGTATAACGGGGTCAATCAGGTCAAGGTCGCTCTTCAATTGCATCCTCAGAAAATGCCGCTTCTTGAAATCTGAAAAGTTATCCATGTGATTGAAATGTCAGGTTCTTACTGTACACACACACACATAAACACAAAAGGATGAAGCAAGAGCACAATGCTCTCCGTAGCATAACGTTCAGGCCTGGACGATAGCCTTACTCACAGTAACAGATAAAGTAATTTCGGTTGCTACAGTGTGTCACGCCCCACATCCCGAGGTGTCTGAAGGCGCACCGCTGGTATCCGGTGGCTCTCAGATCCCAGTAGGAGGGGGTGTACCGCCAGTATCTGAAGGAGGAGCCGCTCCCGTCCACCCGGGCCCAGGGCTCTGCATCCAGGCCGATCCAGACCACTGCCCCCTCCGGCACCTTGGCCTGGGCCTCCCGCTTGTCTGTGGCGTCTCTGATGAGGACTGGGTCGGTGTGGAGGGCTTGGCAGTAGTCCCGTGCCTGCTGGAAGGTCATGGCTGTGGCCACCAGGACAGACCTCTGGCCCACATTCAGACTACCTGTGGAGACTAGGGTTAGAAGGAGCTGGGCAGTAGAGTGGAGGCTATAGGGTGGTGTCATCTCTCTGTGGAGCACATATAACTAGAAGTCTATCCAGTTGATCGCTGATGGTGATGCAACACAGCGTTCTCTGCCCTTGAGTAACAGTGAGATCGATACATGTCACTAATGAGCAGGTGCAAGGGGGCATCTTGCTCAAGGACGGCCACAGGTTGGGGCTGTGGACATTGGGGGATCGAAACCCAGTACCTTACAACTTGGAGGTACTGGAGGTACCTTTCGACTTGGAGGTACCTTTCCAAGTCGGAAGGTACTGGGTTTCGATCCCACGTTGTCGGAGCAGTGGTCTGTTTGGAGAAGGCGGTTCAAGTTCAAGTTCAAGTTCTTTATTTTGTCAAATGCACAGCAGACATGCAGTAGCAGTCACTGCTGGCAATGGAATTCCAGTGTTCTAAGCTCTCCTCCACAGTGCAGGTACTAAGTAGAAAATACAATAAAATAAATACAATAAAATAAAAAATAAAATAAAGTAAGTAAGTAAAATAACAAGAGAGTGATAACATAACATTGTAAATAGTTATATATTTGTACAGTAATATACATAGTGCAGTATAAGTTAAGTTATTATAAGTTATTCTGTGCATGTTTAGGGGTGGGGATCACAGTCCAGAGTTCAATAGTCTTGTGGTTTGGAGGAAGACACTGTCCTTGAACCTGGTGATTCGTGTGCGGATGCTCCTGTACCGTCAGACGGTAACTGACTGAAAAGTTTATGGCTAGGGTGGCTGCCGTCCCCGAGTATAGACTCACCCACCTCAAGCTCACACCCTGTGAGCTTGAGGTGGCTGCGGTGGCACGAGTTTGTTACTTTAAAAACACAGGTATTGAGTGTGTTGGATTTCAGCTATGTAGGGAGCAGCTGTCAGGTGAATGAGTGTGTTACTTTAAAAACCAGCTATTGAGTGTGTTGGCTTTGGATTGGCCAATGTCAAAGTCAACTAAGCCAACAACTGATTGGGTGATTGGTTAGTTTGGAGCTGGGCTTTCCTTGCTGCGGGTTTCCGATGAAAAGGGAACGGTGCATTCATCTATGAAATGATTTGCTTGCGGTCGGCTGATCACCGACTTTCCATACTTATGCTGCACTATGTTTAAAATGAATCAACGTCAGAAACTGCCAAGCCATCGGCGCATCCAGTTCAGCGTGCGGCTTAGTCCCAAGTGTAAAGTGATACTCCGCATCATTCATGGCCGAGCCATCCGCGCATTATGATTGAGTGTGTGACTTGACCTAAGTAAATAGGGATACTAATAATAATATCATCGGCATGACAACATCGCTCCAGTGGCTACCTGAACCAATAACCATGCTAGGTCATCTATTTGCCTTTCCCAAAGTAATCCTAGGACTTCAAATTAACCCTAACCCTAATCCTAGGACTTCATTTATTTGAGTAGGAGGAACTGTAGTGGAGGTTCTAAACAAATTTAGGTACAAACTCTGTTTGGATCCAGTGACTTCCAGTGA
This sequence comes from Molva molva, assembly GCA_900323295.1. Classification (NCBI taxonomy): domain Eukaryota; kingdom Metazoa; phylum Chordata; class Actinopteri; order Gadiformes; family Lotidae; genus Molva; species Molva molva. Next base: position 7,791 of record OOFG01049264.1, read on the forward strand.
ATTCAGATACATGTCATTAATGAGCAGGTACAGGTAAGGGCATCTTGCTAAAGGATGCCTACAGGAAGACTGCGGACCATGACCCAGAACCTTTGGACTGGGGCTGCGTATCATTAGTAGTTTCCCTTCCCCTCAGCCCTTGGTATTACGTAGAGGCATACGTCGCACGGAGACCACTTGGCGTAGAGGGACAGTGGGCGGCGGAGGAGAGGGTGATTAATCACCCACTCCTCCACAGAGCCCAGGTCCAGCTGGGCACCCCCTGATACAGGCCGATCCAGAAGCCCCTTTTCAGGTAGTTCACCGGATCTGGCACCTGGTTCATATCCTGGGCATTGTCGATGGTGGCGAGGTCAGTGTAGGGCTGGTCAGGAAAAGGGCAGGAAGAAATGGTGCTGAAGGTAAGATTTGAGTGTGATTTGTTAAGTGGGTGAAAGGGTCTGTGAGGATATCTGTTCCAGCTGCCTGAGCCTAACTCTGTTATTGACAATTTATATTTTGAACCACTTAAAAAAGGTACAGTGTGTAGAATTTAGTGACATCTAGCGGAACGGACTTGGCCGAAAATTTAATATAATATTCTAATATATATATTAATATATAAGTATATATCTACATAGGGAGCGGGTCCTGGTCCACGGAGGCCGCCATGATGCAGCGCCATGTTTCTACAGTAGCCCAGAATGGACAGACACCTCTAGAGAGAACGGGTTTAAAAAAAATAATAATTTGGGCTAAGCATAGGAAGGAGGGTAGCTCCAACGGTAAGCCTCATCGAGGTTGTGCTCCTCATTTATTAGAGAGACCTAGCAGAAACCCAATAATGAAGTCTTCAAGACTATACAGGCGCATGACATGAACATATACAATGACAGGGGCAAGGATTACAAATGAGGCTACACGGCAAAACATTTACAAATCACTTCCTGTTTTTTTAATGCTTAAAGATTTGAGCTACAACAATGTTAATTCAAAAAAGGACTTTAATATGCAATATCTGTTTGAATTACAACCAATAAATAAATGAAACAATGTAACTAACCTTGAACTTGACTAAGCATGTTTTTCTGATTCTTATAGATACTCTGCACTCTTCCCTGTTGTGTTTTTTTTAATTCTGTTTAATTCTGTTCTGCAGCACTATAAAAAAAGATGGCAGCGACTTGTACGTTTCTTTGGATAAAAGCATCTGCAAAATGACTAAATATGTAACTATAAAGAAAGGGAATCACTGTTGAGGAGATTGTAGCTGTAATGACTCTAAAGACATCCTTAGGGTGGAGCCCCAGATCTCAAGGTTATATCTATATGGAAATAACTAATTTGACTTGAGCATCTGCTGTTCATCTTATGCAAATATGTTGTCCTTGAGGACGACATTGAGACCTATATAGAATAGTGCGTGTGTTTATTTTTTTTCATTCTCTTAAATAGCGCTAGTGTGGCTGTGTTATTTCATTGAAACTGCACAATGTTTGAACAACTTTTTTAAATGATCATTTGAAGTAGTAGGAGCATGGTGGCAGCACTAGTATTCATTTATTTGAGGAAAACTCTTATAATTAATGGTACTACCTGCTGCTTACCTGCTGTAGGATCTGCAGTTGGACGTTGGATTCCGTCAGATCGGAATACATTGTTATCTTCATCCTCACTACACTCTATAAGAAAGGCTATAAGAAAGAAATACAAATGTTTCAATAATAATTATTTAATTATGTATTCATTAAGCAGGTTACTTTTATCAAATGTGACCTGCATTGTTTATTTTTAGTCTTTTCAGATGCATGTCATTAAGGAGCAGGTATAGGGGTTAAGGGCATCTTTGATTGTCGAAGTTTCGAGGTCACCCTTACCTCAGTCCTAAAACTATTTTGAGTTTGTCATTCCTGAGCATCATGTTCCTGTGGAAATGGGCCAGCTTAACATTCAACCAATATATGATAAATATGCCAATATATGACTCAAACGGGCAAACAGCTAGCTATCGTGTTGTGCCAATTTGTCATTACCCTATGTTATGTTCTGAAAATCGTTTGTTTTCCTTGGAAATACAACATGTTTGATGAGATCTCGGCCATTTCAATGGCTCAGTCTCCGGGTCAGTCTCCTCACATCAATCCTGAAGTCCTCTGAAAGTCCCAATCTGACAAGCTGACGGTGAACCTAGCATGGGAATGGAGATGATTATACTCCAGACATGTATGTGTAATGTATGTAGGTCTCTCTCTCACTCTCCTACCTGTACAAGGTCTCTCTATCTGTCACCTGTTTTCTCCCTCACCTGTGCAATGTTTCTCTCTCTCTCTCTCTCTCTCAAAAGTTATTTCTCTCCCCTTTCTCTCTCTGTCTCTCACACACTTGTGCAATGTCTCTCTCTCTCTTTCTCTCCCACCTGTACAACATCTCTCTATCATCCTGTCTCACGTGTACATGGTCTCTCACCTTCTCTCTCTCACCTGTACCAGGAGCAGCTCCCTCATTTCGGTGTCATTCAGTTGCTCTCTGGCTGTGAAGGTCATCTTCGTTTGGACCACATG
>OOFG01049291.1:4216-14466 GCA_900323295.1 Molva molva
CACACCCTCTTTCCTTATAGAGGGCTCTGCTTTGTTACGCAGTGAGTTCATAGAAAACAGACGCACACACATAAGACACATGGTGACACATGGTCACATAAGATCACGCTTAGTTTATAAGCCACTCTAGAAACATTCTGGAAATTAAACTTTCACAAAAAAGGTTCATGGCAAATGGAGGGGTTGGTGGTCCACAGGAGATCGTTCCTGTTGAAATGCCCTTGTGCAACATACCGAACTCCTGGTCTCAACAAGTCGGTTGTTTGGCGCGTGTGTGGTTGTGCATGTGTGTGTAAATGTAAGGCATAGTATGTATGTTTTGAGTTGCCTCCATGACTATTAAAGAGTTACATGACTGCAGTCCATTTCAGTCATGTAACTCAGAGGCAGGTTAGTCTTGTAGTTAGGCTTTTGACTCCCAGCAGAAAGGTTCTGGGTTTGAACCCAAATGTCCAGCCTAACTTTAGGCACCCTTGAGCCAGATTCCCAATGCCTACCTGCTCCTTAATGCCGTGTATCTAAAAGTTGCTTTGTGTAAAAGCACCTGCTAAGCTATTCATATTGAATATGGGGTAGATCATTATTTCAGATTCTCTTTCTTTATGTCTTCTGTAGCCATGGCAGGTCTCAGCATCTGGCCCTCGCTCCATATTGCCCTAAGCAACGCCAGCGTGTTTGTTGATTTCATCACGGCATGCAACAGCAGCTCTGTCTGCAACACCACCCTCTCGCTGGTCGACACGGAAACCAACTCTACCCTGCTGACAAGAGCCCTACCTGGGGACCAATCAGCGGGCAGAGTTGAGTTCAACTGCTCCTATTTCCTGTACGCCGGAATATTCCGCTTCCATCTGAAGCAGACAGCCAATGCCAGCCCTTCCCATGGTTCAAAAAGCACACATAGCACCTCCTGGTGGTGGAGCTCTGAACTGCACGTGCAGTGGCCTACCTTCCACATCGGCATAGAACGGCTCGCAAACCACTCTGGATCCTTCCAGGTACGGCCCCCGCAGAACACATGTAACTATAGCACTGTTTGTTAAAGACTATTTTAAAAGACTCTATTCTAGTTCAATGAGGATCCACCATGAAGGACGGCATTCATGAATCTCTCTTTGTCCATCGACAGGTGGGGATATCCACCAATGAACACTTCCAGGGATGCTCAGGTGACCACAGCTCCGCCCTCTCCCTCGAGGTCAGCTACATGGAGTACAACCAGATTGGGCGAAACAGCATTGACAAGGTCCGTGTGCGGACGCACCACCCAATCAGAGCGCTGCGCTCCCAGAGTGTGGAGCTGCCCTGCGCGTTCCCCTTCACGGAGAAGGACTTTGTTCGCGTGGCTCTGCGCTCGCCTCACACCAGCCAGGAGGTGAAGAGTTCCGGTCCGCTCTACCTGTCCCGGATCTTCTCCTACAAGCTGCAGGTGGACGACGCCAGCATCTACCGGACCGGCTGCGACGGGACCATGACCGTGAGGCTCCTCGCCCCCCCATGCGCCGCCGTCAACGGGAAGGTGCAGCTGTACCGGTACGCTGCTGCTGCTGCTGCTGCTGCTGCTGCTGCTGGGCCTGGAGGTGGAGAGGTTGGTGGTGGTGGTGGTGTTGGTGGCTCCACCATGGCCGGTTCCTCCGGGTTGGTTCCATCACTCGGGACACCCCTGCTGGGGTTCGGACCGCAGGACGAGCCCTCCGCTCCAACGGCGCTGTTGGCCTTCAACTGGCTGACCCACGGGGAGAACCAAACGGAGTTCAACTGCTCCGTGTTTCACCCTGGGAAGAACAAATACTGCTTCCGCTTTGTCTTCAACTACAGTCGTTTGCCCAGCCCAGCCCAGACCTGTCTGGTGGTCCACAGAAGTGTAGGTGAGAATGTGTTTCTAATGAGTCTTTTACAAATGTCCCATCTGGGATTGATCTTAGATCATCTTATCTATGAAATAGAGGGCTTGGTTGTATTCATTTTCAAGCCCGGACAGGGAAAATGACACCTGGGCACCTGTGAAAGTCAGGCTTCTTTACAATATCTTTACTCCAGCCCTGTGGCCATAGGTGTGCAGTGTTTCAGTGATTGGTGCCTTGTAGGCATTAGATCAAAGAAAGTACAATTGAATAGACATACTTTGTACTTTTTTCTATTTTGCTTCATTCAATGTTGATATGTGGTCTCGGCACGTTTATTTTATGCCGACTGAGGCTTGTTTTGGGTCATTTGATTTCCTTATGCTTTTTGTTATATGCTGGTGGAAATCAACCCATTTTTGTAAAATTTGTAGGACCATGAATAGTTTTTGGAATAACGTGACATCCAAATTAACTTTGTGGGTTTCATTTTCTTTCCATCCTTCTCCTTTATTCCAAAAACCAGTTTCAGTAAAACCTGTGTTCTCCTGCCTGTAGATTATAGGCCTATGTAGGCTGGTTGAGCTGTGAACAAGAGATGTATTAGCAGATGAACAGAGCTCTGTGTTACATTGGAATAGCCTACGTCCTAGGAAAGTCCATCTAGTTTTAAAAAGGGACGGGAGACTGAATAGGGTCTACCTTGGGAACAGATGGTACCTTGGGGATTCTTGCTTAGGAATGGATGTTATCTTGGGAACAGCTTTTTGCTTGGAATGGAATTTTAGCTTGAGAAGGGGTGTTTGCTTGGGAATTGAAGTTAGCTTGGGGATGCTATCTTGGGCACAGAGGCTTTGGAAGGAAGATGTTAGGTGTTAGCTTGGGACAGAATGCAATGAAGGTTCAGATGAGGACAGGATCTTGACTTTCTTAAACTTCTTTAATACGAGTCATATTTCTCTGCTGTCCATCTTCTTCATGTAGAGTCCTGGGGACCGTGGGATCCATGGAGTCCCTGCAGCGTGAGCTGTGGAGAAGGAGTGAGGCAGCGTGTCCGCCAGTGCCTGTCGCTGCAGGGCATAGTGGGGGTGCAGTGCCCGGGCCTGGGCACGGAGAAGTCCCCCTGCTCCCTGGAGGACTGCATGGGTTAGTCTCCTGGTCTCTCCTCTCCCTACAGAAGGATGAAGTCGTATCACTTTATTGAACTATATATTGAACTTGAACTGGATTTGCTGTGAATAATCAAAAATATTGTAACATTCTTAGGTTAGTTCACAAGTTATTGTTTGTCTGTGTCTGCCTGGGAGACTGCACAGACATCGGTCTACCTGGTTTAATTTAGCGTAGTTTTTTAGCCGAACTTAGTTTAGCTCTTTGTGCTGCTTAGTTTAGCTTAGCTTATTTTAGCTTGGTTCATCTTATCTTAGTTTATTTTAGCTTAGCCTGGCTTACCTTATTTTAGCTTAGTTTAGTTTACTTTACTTTAGCTATATTCAGGAGTTTTATTCACCTGGGGTCCTAAACTTCATTCTTTCATTCCCTCTCTTCATCAACCCACTTTCCTGTGTCTCTCTACTGTCCTGTCAATAAAGGGACACAAAAAAACGTTTGATAGTTGTATTCGGTTTCAGATGTCCTTCTGTCTCCTCCAGTGACGACCAGCCCCTCTCCTTCCCCGCCGGCAGTGCCCCCGGGGGCCAGGGCCCTGGGCGGTAACCTGATGGTGGTGACTGGCATCTCCCTCTGCCTGGCCATCATCCTGGCCACCCTCCTCTTCACGGCCTGGAGGAAGCTGTGCCGGGCCCCTCCCTGCAGCTCCGTGCGCCAAGGGTCCATGCACTCCGCCGGGGGCCGCAAGCTCTCTGACGAGGCCTCCATCTTTGGGAACAGCCTCCAGAGACCCAGCCTGATGGAGGCGCAGGGGCTACAGGGGATGGGTTCAGCAGGCCAGAGACAGATGCCCCTGCTGGGCAGCCAGTCTCTGTCACAGCCCTTGGTCCTCCCTCTTTCTCCAGACCCAGACAGGCTGTCTCCCTCTGGACAGAAAATGCTGCCCCCTGTGTTCGGGTATGTATGGAAGATCACGGGTGCTTTGTCATCAATGTCCTCAAACGTCTACCATCAAAACCTTTTGTAGTGTAGTTGTAGCGGGGTGTGTAGCAGTCAAAAGGTTCCCAGTTTGACCCCTCTCCAATGTCCACCATCAGCCTGTAGGCATACTTGAGCAAGATGCTCTAACCACCCTACTCCTTTGTGGCATGGATCTCAAGGTCCCTGTAAATTGCTTTGGATAAATATGATGAAATACATGTAAAACCGATTGTTAATCTACGCTGTGTGTTTTACGCCCAGCTACCGGCTGGCCCAGCAGCAGCTGAAGGAAATGAAGAAGCAGGGTCTAACGGAGGCCACCCAGGTCTACCACGTCTCCTCCAGCCCAGTGGACGACAACCTGCTGGGCACCACCGCCTCGCCCACCGCCACCCTGACTTCCACCCCGACAGGGCTCCACCTGCCTCCACCTCCTCTTCCACCACCCGCCAGCCCGGGCATTCAGGACCAACACCACCACCACCACCAAGCTGCCGAGCGAAGACTAAGTCCCAGGGAGGAGCTCCGTCTGGGGCCTCCTCTCCCTGGATACGGAGGAGGAGGTGGAGGAGGAGGGACTTCCAGGAGACAAGAGCGTACCGCCGACTGGGTGGAGATGGTGGAGAGGAGCGGGATGGGCAGGGGAGGAGGCGTGGGAGCAGGGAACTCCTCCTACCCGGTGAACACTCATTTCCGCAGGACATGTAGTTTTACGGACGCCAAACCGCAGCCCCCGGCATTGGCAGGCTCAAGGGCCTTCAGGGAGCGAAGCATGACCCAGGTCAGCTGATTCCTTCACTCAAACCCCTAACAACTGTTTACTTCTGCTCTTTAAAATGTAAAAAAATAAAAGGGTTTAAATCTTTAAAAATGTGCCTTGCCTGGGATCTGCATCCAAAGGGTTCAGTTTTAACCACATATTATGATATATTTCAAAAACTTGGATGTTGTCATAAATGAAAGCAAGCGTCTTTTCTCTTTGCTAGGTGGCCTCCAGGACCCTTCCAGAAGGAAGCTGTAGGGCCAGAGGCGTCCGCGAGGGCCAGCCGTACCAAGCATTCCCTTCCTATCCAATCCCAGAGCTGGGGCCGTTCGACTGGGGACCCTCCACCCCAAAGAGGACCTGGCTGGAGGCTGCTGCTCCTGGTCCCAGCCTCTCTCCACAGCCCATAGGGCCTCGCCCACAAGACAGGCACAATAAAGCTCTGCTCAATGGCACTGTGGAAAGAGACAGGCTTGAAAATGCTGGGTGCCCCCGCAACGGAGCCCTTTGTCCCCCTTGGAGTGCCAACCAGCTGGCCCTGGAAAGGGCTGAGCGGGCGGAGCAGTGCTGGTCCCGCCGTGGACCCTCGCCCATCCAGAGGAACATCCTGGCCCGCAGGCTCAAGGAGGCTCAGGCCTGCTCTGGGGCCCCAGGGGGCCCTGGTGGGAGGCAGCGCAGCGCTACCTTCAGCGCCTCAACAGAGGAGCAGAGGAAAGGTCGCTGCCTCTCTCTACCCATGTCTGGCTCCCCCTACAGGCTGAGTGATGCAGAGCAGAGGATGATGGACCTGGATCTGCCCTCAACTTGAGCACCAAACATCACAATGAAGACCTTTTCACACTTTTCCTCAAATGATGTACAAATAAAATCATTTTTTACTTGTTTAAATGTAACCTGAGCTTTCTCTAAAACAGACTTGTGACTTCTGGCACCAAGTGCAAGGGGGTGGGTCTGACATGACAACCAAAGCCTGCTCTATTTAAAAATTAAGCAGAAGGTATTCCCATTGTTGCCAATCAAACCCTGAATGCTCAAATTACAAATCACAGCCTTAATATGCCACATTATAATAGAATAGGAGAGAAGGGAGGAGATGATAACTTTTCATTCCTATGCAGGAAAATTGTATTGCTTGGTAAGTCCACTATCTACCTTTAGACTGAATACTTTTCAGAAAAGTAACACATTACTTTTAGTAATTACTTTTTAGTGTAAAGTAGTGGATCGCATGTACGGATACAATTTTTTGGATTGTGTAAAGAATGTCGTCCTTGTCAACTGGTTGTGAGTTCAATTCCCTCCATCTGGCTTTTTAGAATGAACTTTTCTGAAGAGTAGCAGAAGACATTGAAGCATTACTTTTCAGATTTATTTTTCAAATGAATGGATTACATTTAAGGATTACTTTTTTCTCCATGGATTCTTTCTTTTCCACATGTTTTTTTTGTTTATTTGCTTCCCCTTTGGTTACTTTAGGGACCCGGTCAGTGTAAATGTGAGCTGTTAGGATGGTCTCTAGTGCTTGTGGTCTGTGGTTACCAATTAAGAGGTGATGAGTTTAATCCCCACCTTTTAGACATGCTTGTTTTTTTCTTTCCCTTGTTACTTTAGGGACCAGGTTTGTGTAAGTGTCAACAATTCTGGGGAGGATAGGGTCTTTCACTACATGTCAGCAGGTTATGTGTTCAATTCCCAACACCTACTTCTTATTTTTCAGAAAACTTGAGGCTTGAAAAAGTACTTGAAGTACTTTTTCCAAAAAAGAATCCTTAAATATAGACCCTAACCGACCCACAATCCTAGCAGCTAACATTTATACTGACCTGGCCCTGATGTAACCAAAAAAGAAAATGGAAGAAAAGAAACAATAAAAACGGGAAAAGGGAAAAAAGTAGGAATGTAATCCATTACTTTTCCAGATAGTAATCCGTAACTTTTTACAAAAGTATTCTGTAACTTTTCTGAAAATAAATCTTTAAATGTAATCTGTTACTTTTTATGAAAAGTATCTTTAAATTAAATCTGAAAGTAACATATTAATTGATTAGAACTTTTCAGAAAAAGTAACAGATGGCTTGCTTTGCAACCACACTAAATAATCATATCAAGTGATTTGAAATTTCTTTCATGGACTAACATTGTTAATGTTAGTAGTTTGCATCTTGACCTGGCGTAACGCATATCAGCCTTAACTTTATGAATGGGACCATAAGGTCCTGGACAAACTGTGACATTAAGAACTTATACCACCATATCTTGTAATAATAATATCCCGAAATGAATATCAGGACGTTCGTAATGTCGATGTAGCTTACTGGAAATGATACAAACATACATAGGTAGAAAGACATTGTTACATGTTTACCTTACCAAGACTACCAAATAACATTGTTAATGTTTCATAGAAGTCTGCATTGTCACCTGACATTTATAACATATAGGACTTGTAAGAAATGTTATGATTGCCTATGAGGTGCACAAATCTTGTGACATTCAGAACGACTGAAAGACCAAAAAGTAGCACTGTGAAGATTTCAATGAAAACAAACTTATGTCTACGTTTATTTATGTATTTTGCATCATGTCAAAGATATTGCTTACTTAAAGTTTGAAGGATGTTATAACCTGAAATAGCTAGAAGGCTACTCCAGTGAAAAGCTCCCACTGTTTAAAATGTTTCCTGAGCTGGGTTGGGTTACCTTTATTTGATTTGAAGTTAGACTGACCCCATGTCTGCTCTTGTGCCAAAACCATTTAAGGACATGATTTGTATTCCTTTAAATAATCCACTAGTTTATATGGCAGTTGCATTTTGTGATATTCATTTTCACATACTCTACAAGCCAAAACGATTGGTTCTCTCAGTAACAGGCCCTGCTGCAAGTATTATAGAATTGCATGCTATCCATGCAGACAAACTATAGAAGGGAAGACATCAACGTTTTGGTTCAACATTGTAATTTAGCCCTGTTTTAGTATGCTGCCGTGAGAACATTTAGACTGAATGTTTCTTTGCCTCATCTCACATATTCTACTATTATATAATGTTTTTTTAATGTTTGCTTTAATGTTTGTTTTAATTTATACCAGGCAGTTGAATTATATTATCACCCAGTAAAACATTAATATCAGGGAGTCAATGTTTTGATGCTCTTAGTTTTAATGTTTAAATGTCAATTTCATACGTGATAAATAATACACTCCGGAGTAACATGCTCTGAAAATCCAGTAGAAAGGTTGATACGCTAGGATCTTCCAAGAGTAAATGAAAGGGAACAGTGAGTGATTTTACGACACGTGATTAAAAGAAACGTATGATATGTGATGGGCATGTGATTCCTCATAACTCTTAGGATATTTGGTAGTAACATGTCATAGCAACACAACTCAACGGGGGAACATGACCCCATAGCAACACAACTCCATAGGTACATCCCTCCATAGCAACACAACTCCATGGTAATTCCACAACAACACCAACCAACTCCACAGAAACATAAAAGCCACAGCAACGTATAACAGTCGGGTTAATGTATAACAGGTATTCGATCAGTTATTTGTTATCCATCTCCACTGCCGCCACTGTCCAGGAAGGCCAAGGGGCGGACCTTCATGGCGGTGTGTCTGAGAGAGTACCAGAGCCCCCGCCAGGTTCCCCACACCACGCCATTGTCGTACTCTCCCTTGTACTCTCCGCCGCGGTAGAACCGTCCGTTCAGGTTGGCCGTGTGGCATCTGAGGACCACAGACCAGAGGTACGGGATCAGAGAGAGGACAGAGGAGACACCGTAGGGCGAGCAAAGCTATCAGAGAGCGTCAAGTGTGCAAACATCACCAACCTGTTGAACCACCAGCCACCCATGTTCTCTTTGGCACAGTTACCCTGCAGGAAGCGGTCATTGTCCTGCCAAAATGGCACAACATTGTTGTTATTGTGTTGGTGGCTATATTGCTCTTTGTCCATTAATACCGTTTGACCCAGAACACAGAACTGTTCTGGAGGTAGGTTATCGTCGTGTACCTGGTCCTTGGTGCTGAACTGCATGCCATTGATGCAGGCGGACCACTGCTCCATCACGCCCTCTGCTGTCAGAGCATCGCCAGCACGCCCGCTGTACTGCCCGTACTGCAGACGATAGCTGTCCTGCAATAGAAAGTCAGCAAGACCTGTTTGCCGACGGAATTCATCATATGTAGCAAGAGTTCACGCCATCAATAGCATGTCACTCATCTTTTTTTATTTAGAAATATGTAAGTATAACATTAATTACATTAAAGTAATGGGTCGTTTTACATATTACATGTGTGCATTACTTTCAGGTATTAAAGTTACAAATAACTTTTTGCGTTACTTTTCAGGATTACTTTGACGGATTAGTACTTTCCACAAGGCAGGCCTACTTTCAGCAAAAAAAGAAAAAGTACCTCCTCATTAGCTATTTGGAAGTTCTGGTAGAAGGCGTGATTGGTCTGGCCACTCCAGTCCGTCAGATCTATCTTGAGCAGGTTCTGCCCTTCACACACAATACACCCACACACCGACGCACAGACGCACAGACACACAGACACACACACACACACACACACACACACACACACACACACACACACACAAACACACACACACAGTCTGTTAGTTCTTCTAAACACACTTACTCTAAACATCTAGGCAGATCCTTTTAAAGGGGTGATATTATGCCACCAGGTGTGAGTGTGATTAGCCATTACAGGCCTTTGAAAATCTGCCTTTTCCTGTGTTTTAGTGACATCACAAGTGGGAGTGTCCACCTAGATGTATGATGGATAGATCTGTCTACCAGCCTACCAAGTGGACTGTAGCAAATGTTGCTTATCTATCCAGCATACGTCTAGGTGGACACTCCCACTTGTAATGTCACTAAAACACAGGAAAAGGCAGATTTTCAAACGGCTTGTAATGGCACACTCACACCTGGTGGCATAATATCACCCCTTTAACATGATCTGATACCATGGGGGTCTGGTGTAGTTGTTATTGTATTTCAGATTCAGATTATGGTCCAGATTTAAATTGAGATTAAGATTCAGGATTCAGATCCAGATTAAAATGCATTCCTTTATTGAGGAATGTATCATCATCATCATCATCATCTTCCGCTTATCCGGGGTCGGGTCGCGGGGGCAGCAGCTCTAGCAGGGGACCCCAGACTTCCCTTTCCCGGGCCACATTGACCAGCTCTGACGGGGGGATCCCGAGGCGTTCCCAGGCCAGTGTTGAGATATAATCTCTCCACCTAGTCCTGGGTCTTCCCCGAGGCCTCCTCCCCACTGGACGTGCCTGAAACACCTCCCTAGGAAGGCCCCCAGGGGGCATCCTTACCAGATGCCCAAACCACCTCCAACCAAGTTGTAATTGTTGTTAATTTAATTTTTTATCTCGCTGCTGTCTTGTCTCTTTAGGGCAAACCGGGTTGTAGAGTCATAGTGAGTTCAACCCATAAAACAACAGTCCACAAGGCCTCAAATAGAGTCTCTATTTTACATTTCACTCCTTATTCTCCTCCATTCCATTG